>JAOXYI010112778.1:0-11966 GCA_028566495.1 Lithophaga antillarum | reverse complement strand
CGCAAATCGATGGTGTAATTATCTTTTCAATAATAATGATCAGTTTGAGGTTACAGTTAGTAAATTAAACTAAGGCTTATTACGAGAAAAAAAATCGAGAGTGCTGCAATTCGTGCAAAATCTAGGCAGATCAAAGACGGAAAAATTTAAACTACTATTTTAATTTTTTTAATAAAAATAAATCATCTAACTAAATGTACACAGCATTTAACTAATGATAATGGTAAACTTATTACAAACTTCAAAGACATTCTAGAAGAACAGCACTTTTATATAACCTGTAATTCGCTCATAGCAATCAACTTTTTTTCCCATTTGATCCAAACATTCAGAAATTAAGTGGTGAATATAGTTTACTATTTCAAGGTTATATTACCAACGAAGAATGTGTTTCAGTTATTAAGACATTTAAAAAAAATGGGAGATCTCCTGGGACAGACGAATTACCTGTGGAGTTCTATGAAAATATTTTGGAATGATATCTGTGACCTTCTTCTTGATTGTTATTAATACACTATAATTCTGATGAAATGTCAATCTCATAAAAGCAAAGCAGGCTCTTCTACTGGAAAAAAGGCAAGGATACAACACTATTAAAGAATTGCCGATCCATATCCCTTAATACAGATTACAAATTGTAGGTATAGCCATTTTTTTTTTTTAAAAGTCCTACCAGCTATCATTCATTCAGATGAACCCGGGTTCATGAAAGGGAGATATATTGATGACAATATCAGACATCTGTTGGAAATAACTGAAACCACAGAAGAGGAAGAATATAATACTTTCAGTCGACTTTGAAAAGGGTTTCGATACAGTTAGTTGGTCTCTTCTCATATTTCGATTTTGGACTTTCTTTTAGAAAATGGATTATATCTTTAATAATATATCTAGTTGTGTTCTTAATACTGGTTGGTCAACGGAATCCAAAGAGGTGTATGCCAAGGTCGTTCATACATCCTTACCGTTTCATAATATGTACTAACATTTTAGGAACTGCAATAGGAAGATCACAGTCTATAAAAGAGTTCAGATATAAGGACATAAATTTAAATTATCACCGTATTCAGATGATGTTGAACTCATCCTTGATGGTTCTGAAAATGCCATAAAAAAATCTCTCAAAATCCTTGATACCTATTCTAAGTAAGTACATGTAGTTCAAAGTGCATTGAAATAAATCAGAACTTAATCCATTAGGACATTCCAGTTTAGATTTATACATGTAACTTCCCTCCTGGAATAAAAATTACAAAATTAAAATTTTAGATATTACCCTACCAACTAATGGAAAATATAAAGATTTAATTAGGGAAAATTTTTGTAATAAAAAATCTAAAAAAATAAAAATAATAAACACACGGAAAAGGAGATACCTCTCTATTTATGGATTATAAAAGAGGCTCATCATTCCCCAGGCAACTTATCCATTAAGTATTTTACCAAATCCAGATGATAAATTCCTGGAGGAAGTCGAACAAAGTATATTAATATTGCTGTGGAACAATAAACCTCCTAAATTTAGTGAATTAGTTTGTTTAAAAATAAAGTTAATGGAGGATTAAACCTTCCAAATCTAAAAATATATAGTAAATCAGTTAAATTTCAATGGATTAAAAAATTAAATGATATGGATTACCAAGCTAATTGGAAAAGATTAGTTCTTTTACGCTTCCCACTTTAAATAATGAATTCATTTGGAAAGATAATCTTAACTTACATGATGCACAGAACATATTATATAATCTTAGTTTTGGAGCGATTTAGTAAGTTGTTACGATAAATAACTATTTAGAAAATCAGGGAAGGTGACCAAATAAAGATTACTATTGTTTAACTAATTTGAAACTCAAATAACAAGGTATTATTTTACAGTTCTTTGGCTGATTTAGGTGTAACAATAGCAAGTGACTTATTAGATATAAAAGGAAATTTCTGGTCATATTATTTTTTTAAGAACAAATTCAATGTAAACATAAATTTTGTATCTTACTTTAGTTTTGATATCCAAGGTTAACAACCAACGGCAATACACTGAAACCATTAATTGAATGTATACGTGATAATTACAGTATCTCAAAATATATTTATACAAAGATTCTTAGTATTGAGGAATCATGTGAATATCAGAAAAATATTTGGAATAGATAGTCGAAAAAGTTAAATCTTGACTTGGATGTGAATTATTTGTTCAGAAATATATACATTACCACTAATGACACAAAGTTAAGAAACTTTCAGTTCAGACTTTTACATTATATATTTTATTAAATGATAAGCTACTTTGCACAATGGGGATTAAAGACAGTAATCTCTGTAACGTTTGTTCTTCAGAAATATTTTCAATAATTTATTATCCTTGGGAATGTACCTTATTAAGTCCTTCTGGGATAATTTTAATAATTGGCCTAGTAATATATTACAAGTAACTACAATAATTGTAAGTGCCGTTAGGAATGTTCGCTGCAGAATAGTTCGCTTACAATAATTCACTACCCATTTCTTGTAGCTAGAAACTTAATTAGCTTCTGTAAATGGACAATTTTAACAATAAATTAAAATATAGGGAAAAGTAGAAAAAGTAACTGCTTTGATCAGTGATGAAACCGAAAAGCACATTGGCAAATGTAGTTTATTCTTACGAACGTAATCATTATAACAAGTACCGTTCCATGTGTTTTATATAAGTATGACATAATGTACTTGAGTGTCTTCGTCTTTGTTTTTGTGTTTGTCTTGTGTATGTCTGTGATTGCTGTATTATATTACGAAAACAAAATTGCGAGATGAACGATTAATGTCAGATTGATATTGTTGAAACAAAAACGGTTATGATTTCTTTACAGGGGTGGCCTAGGAGTTTACCGAAAGCAGTCAAATCCATAATGTGCTTTTAACGATTTTTTAGGAGAATGCCCTAAATAGGCAGGTCTTTTCCCACTCGTTTTTATGTTGAGTTTTCTTGTATTAGACATAAGGCCAAAACAATTTAATTCTATGTTTGGCGCCAACTTTTTTTTTCAAACGGAGGAGGGTATGAGGCAAACAAACAAAAACCAAAAATAAAACAAGAATTAAAGCTGGCATGAAAACTGTGTTATTTCTTGACCCGTGGCTTTATGTACAAGTGCAGGATGATACAGAACAATACAAAACATATTCAGCAGCATTCTACTTCATTTTACATAGTTTATAACTTCCATATAACTAATTGAGATGTCATTTCATCAGATAAAATAATTTGGGAGACACTAGTGGAGTAGATTTTTACCCTTCTGGAGCACCTAATGTTACCCTGTAGTGGGGTTTGTGTTGTCTAACTTTTAGTTTTCAGTGTTGTGTTTGTTGTTTCTTTCTGTATGTCTTCATTTTTTTTCTCTTTGGCATGGTCTTGTATTTAATACTGATTTAACAGATATCTTCTGATTTTTCTTTCCTTCTAGATATATACAAATTTAAACTATCATTTTGGCTGTATATATCAAGACCTTTTTTTAAATATGCTTTAATTAACACATAAGCAACAGTTTATATCAAATCCTGCCTGCAAATGCTGGAATAAACAATATTTTAAATCTCAAAGAAAGCTCCGCAAATGGAGCATGATACGGCTGCAGACCCCTTTTGGCTCCTTTTGAAACAAGTGTTAAGTTTAGTGAAACAAAACATGTCCCCTATGATTTGAAATGTCTGGAAATTTCAGGTTTCATGTAAATGATGCAATCATGTAAATCTGATGAAACAGGTCATAATGACGTAAAAAACTTTCACAAGGAATTCCATGAAAACAACGGATAATTTAATGGGAATCAACTTCACAGATCATTTAAGGTCTTTTTTCACTGGAGTTATCTCCCTGTGACTAAAACATCCATATACAAAAATCAAAAACCCCTTTTGGCCCCCTTTCCGTATAAAAACTGTATGATTTTTAAACAAAAATCTGTTGACATATACTATATAGTACTAAATGGTCTTGCCACACAAGGAATCCAATGAAAAACTGCATCAAAATATGATCAAAATAATAAATATTAAAAACCCCTTTTGGCCCCTTTTTTGAAAAAAACAGAGTCAGAAACCCTACCTTCAACCTTACACTGTACTGGAACATAAAAAATAAAAACGAAATCACATCAAAATCAATTAAAAAATCCATTATATCTAAATTCTGTGAAAAATTGAAATTTGGCCCCTTTGACCCCTTATATCTCGGAAACCATAAGATTTACATAAAATTTGTTGTACATTACTGAAAGTTTTTGCCACAAGAAGAAAACTGCATCAAAATATGTTCAAGAATAAAAAATTCACATACAAAAATTAAAAAACACCTTCTGGCCCCTTTTTTCACAAAACGGTAGGGGCCAGAACCCCCATTATTGAATTTGACTTGTATTTTGTGTCAAGGAACATTGTGTTCAAATATGAAAAGAATTGGTCCTTGGAAACAAAAGTTAGAGCATGGAAACCAACTGTCTACAGACGACGATGACGACAGACAACGACACACCCATATCATAATACGTCCGCAAAAAAATTGCGGCCATATAAAAAGTATCTGTCTCAAACTTAAAATTCACTGTCCACTTCTGCTTACCAAGTCAGTCTCTAGAGTGGGCTCTTTTTTTACCCTTTTTGTCACAAACTTTAACTTTGTTTCTCACACGGAATGCTGCACCTCCTTCTTTGCATCTAGTACACAAAGTGTGAATAGACTGATAGAGTTTTTTCTCCTCTGGGGAAATATCAATCAGGTCTTCATCAGACCCACATTTATAACAAATAGTTTTTAGCTTAAGTCCACAAGAAAAATAATGATATGAAACATCAGTTTCACAACTTATGTTTGTCTGCACTGCAAATATTTCAGTTAAATTATGGTCATCCGGAATAAGACTGCTTCCACAAATGAAATGGACTTCTTCAATTAGTACGGCCAACTGATCCATCTGCACTTGCAATGGTTTCTTCTGAGAATAGACCAGTCTGCAAAATAAAGTTAGAAGTACATGTAGACAAGTGCATGAGAAAATACCACAATGGTACATATGAAAAAAATTTAATACATGTATTTAGATTAAATGTTTTAATAAGAAAATAAAATGGTTGATGTCAGAGAAGATTTAGATTGATTGAGTAAGGCTTAACACCACTTACAGTCACTTTGTAGCTATACATTTATATCATGACAATTAGTTTTATTGAAGAAGTACCAAGAGAAAGCCACTGGACTTTAACAAGTACACATTGGTAAACTTTAACACATAAGAAATGAGTGGAGTGAATCCACATTTTTGCTATTGCCAAAAGTGAAGTGCAATCTTACCCCTTGGAGGTAACAGACAACAGAAATCTAAACATGTTGATGTGACAAACTACATAAACCACTTAACCACCATGGCCCTTTGAAGATTTATAAAACTAAACTGAAAAGTGTACCTTGGTTTCTCACATTCTGTACAATATACTATAGATCTGGCTGTTTCTGCAGAAACTCTAAATGAAATCTCTGATCCCTGATTCACAGCTCCTTGTAAACTTGGGCAATATTTCTCTGAAGTCACATGACCATAGGACTCATCAAATGTTTTAAAGTGGCCTTCTCTTTCTCTAGATGGAACTGGGTCTGAAAAGGCAATATGAACATGTACAAATGTATACAAACATTTTTATGAAGGAATAAACCGATGAATTTTTAAAAAATTAATATCATAATACATGTATTGCAATTCAAGATTTGAGTTTAAACTGTGCATTGATATTGACAAAAATTGTAAAAACACAACATATACACTATGCTTTAGTTTTATGTGTTGTCTGTGTCTGGTTTGTCTTGCCCTCCAGTAATCTTCTCATTTTATTGATCAATACCTTGATTGCTGCACTTCATCTTAATCAAGGATTTTCATCGTAGTACTACCTACGTCTTTGATCTTAATACTGTATATATAGTACATCTTTGTTTGAACATTTAATACTGGTTTCATTATACAGTAAGTTCACATTTTACAGTTCATCATCTGTGCTAAATATAAAAGTGTCAGATGCAAAAAATAATGTTTGGTTCACATGACAGCTTATTTTTAAGATCATACCTGGCAAAAAATTGACAGAATCAAAGATATCTTTAGGAAGCCTTGGAGGTTTACATACTCCTTCTGGACATGGTACTTTTCCACATTTTTTTATCATAAAAAAGTACTTCCGGATGGTGCAATAGTGTCTTATAAACTTTTGCAGTGCTGATTTACTACGAATGTCTTTGGATGTCATTGATTTAGCATCAGTGATTGAGGCATCAATCTGTTGAACAGAGTTGCTTAACTCTTCAATCAGTAAATCAGAAGCTGGTTGTGAAATCTTGAAAGGAGTTCCCTTTAAAGTGAGCCTCAGATGAAATTGACTGTTTAACAGTGCTTAAGCTTGGCATGAAATTATTTTTAAATGCTTCATTTTTATCAGCATAATCTCTGATTGCTTTCATTGTACCTAATGACTGCATCTTTCTTTCAAAATCAGGTGACAAAGCACTCCTTTCAACAGTAAGCATTTGAAGTCCTAAATTCAAAATACACATGATTTTTTCACAAGGGTTTGACCAGGACATCATAGGGGCAGTTCTGGCTGCAAGCAGCACATCTAAATCATCCAAAGCAAACATTGAAATCAAGGATAACTGAACAGATGGATAGGTAACCCTGTGGTCTGGTCCTCCATCAGAATAAAAAATTCTTATACATTTACCCAGGTTCCCTGTTTGAGAAAGTGTTTGACGTATTTCAGCAGCATGTCTCATGGGTGACGAAGCTTCAAAAATGCTGTCCTTCAAACCTACAGACACAGTACCTCTGTAAAATGACTCCTCAATACTTTCAGGAATGTCATTAATCAAGATAACGGATGGTGTGATCTTTGCTTTTGCATTCATGTCATGATCACTGGCGGAAAACTGAACATTTTTGCTGACTACAACTTTTTTCCCTCTATTCACAGCAGCAAGGGGGTGCCAGGTTCACCAACAGAAATATGGTTTTTGTCATCCATGCATATCATAGATACATGATCTCTATATCTGACAGCAAAACTCTTGACATATCTAAACAATGCTGCACAATAATGACTGTCAACATGACTACCACATAACTGACGGGACTGAACTTTGAATTTCAAGTCAAACTTTCCTGTATATTGAACAGCATTTCTGTAGAAAGCATTTTTGGGCCAGAACTGAAGTCTTACCCACTCGGTGGACGGGACCGTAACATCATCGGCAACTCTTTCTTAACCTGTGTTATAAGATCAGAAATAGACATAGCCATACCCATATGAGCAATGGTGCCATGACGGCGATCATCTACTGCTTCAAGTTCATACTTGTTAATAAAAGCTCCAACAGCATCCCAAAATTGTTCATATTTTTCTGGTTGTCCCTCATTTACTGACCGCATGTCATATATAAGATCAGTGTCACCAGACTGAAGAATAAGATCAAGTCTAGCTTGCACAGCTTTACTGATTTTACAGGGTTGGGAAGAAAAGTCACCTGTTAGATATGTATAAACATTATTGAGAATTGATCTACTGTTTATCACTAAACTAAATCTATCTCTAAACTCCCGTTTCATTGCCCGTGTGTGATAAATTGGGATATTTTTCTCAATCTGATGCAAAACAGTATTAGACTTTTGCATATCTACAGCATCTCCAGACTTCCACACAAACCATAGTGTACCCATATTACTACCCCTGTTAAAGCTGTAAATTTCAACATTCATGGGAAGCTGAATATCTTTTATAAAAAAGTATCTTTCTATCAAGAGGTGCAACTTCATTTAACAGTACAGGTGAAAAAATATCTTTACCGCTTAACAAATCTTCAATAACAGCATATTTATCAATTACTTTTTGATTGCTGCGAATTGTACCCTTCAAAAATCTTAAATCATCTGAACTTCCATCACCAGGTTCACGAACAGGTTCTGCAGAAAGATGTATTTTTTGCATGTTGGTGTTGTTTGTTGACAAGTATGAGCACATTTTATCAAGTGCATCTGCAAGCTCTTGAGCTGCAACTTTAAGTTCATGTAGTCTGGCAGAGTTAAGGAATGGGTATGTCAAACACCGATACAGAATTTGAGAATGACTATGCAATATTTTGGACTCAAGATGCTGAACTTTGTGCTTGTGAGCCTCTGGATTATTATAGGACTGAACGATACTGCCCGAGTCATCTTCTGTGTAGAGACTTTTAAAATATGCAGGTATAGCAATACATCTTTGCTTGAATCTGTTTAAATGGGGAAATATATAAAATAAAGAATCGCATATGGTTTTAATAAGGTCTTTCCCACCAGTCTTTTCACAGCCTTGAACAAACCCATGTTGATTTTTTAAGTACATCAATAATATCATTGTACAGTCTAAAGTTTCCTCTTGAGGTAGTTTCAGTCCCCATTTTATCAGGATATTTAATGGTTTCAAGTGATAGCCTATGTTGCCCTTCTTTAAGCAAATCAAAGGCATTCCTGACTGGCTTCAACTGGGTTTTAGGTGTCATACTGAACAATATGTGATTAAAGCCAAAGTTTTACACACATTCAGCCCCCAGCTCACTTCAATTTTATTTTTTAACTGTGATATATCCTGTACAAGAAAGATTCTTCCATCTTTAAAGTCGTCAATTCTCAACGTTTCTTTAAAACGAGTAACGTTCAGGGCATGATTACTTGCTGCGCTAACAGCCTCAAATATTTGAGAAAAATTTTGCTCCGGTGAAACACTGATCGCGTACCAGTCTAACACAGTTTTCGAGGCCTTCTCTACTCTAACAGTTACAAGAGTTTTGCTCATTTTGATGCCTCAATCACTCGCTTATTCTTAAACTGAAACATTAAAAGAAAAAAAGCCAAATGTCTGCACCATTCCACGATGTTCATACGTATTCAACTGTCAAAAGAGCATATGTCGTACGGTGACATATACATTACAATCAAGCGTTTAGGTGATTCCTTAATAAAGGCGCGACTAAACGATCATCGCTGACGGAAACGAAACGCATTCCGGATTTTTTTTTTCGTGATCGCGCAAATTTTCGCTTTGTTTGTTTTCCAACAAAACTCCTAAATCCTATGCGCGCGCTGACGCCAAACATAGAATTAAATTGTTTTGGCCTAATAATTTCAAATGGATATACGAAAAAATATGTTTCAGTTGAAAAATTTTAGATCGATTTCAAAATTTTGGGAAATCTTTTTTTTTTCAAAACCTGAGAAAATGTTGATTTAGTCCAAACTGGGGTGCAAATAACCAAAACACGTGCTATGTTTTAATATCAAAGATTTGTTTTGTGGAAAGTCCTAATCTAGCTTTAACCGAAATGATATTAAAAAAAGTGGTTATTTACCGTCTGTATGCAAGATCAGCATAAAAAATGATCAATACAGGAATTTAAGCAAAAAAACCTTGGATTCTGGTTACCATAGCGACAGAAACACATCTGTCAAAAAAACTGGTGATATTTGTTGTCGGTACGCGATACTAAGTTTGTAAGCAGTCTTATAGGGAAATTTGAGACTATGCATGCCAAGCCCTCATTATAAAATTTTGAAACTTAAAGAGATCTGATATTAAATACTTTCCCTAGGACGTTTAACCTGGAGTTTTTACAGCCTGAACCCTGACTCCTTCAGTTTTATTACCCTGAGAGTTAATAACAGAATGTTGCTTCATGTCAAATATTACTAAGTTTCTGTGTGTTGTTGGTTCCTAGCTGATTTAGGATAGTTTTCATACTGAAAATTTCGTTAATTACGACTTAAGCTCTATAGACTTCATTTGTATAAATTTGAATCTCCATGTAACAGTTATGTTTCGTGCTAAATGTTACTAGATTATTATTGTTCTGGAGTAGAATGGTTTCCCCATTGCAGTCTATGTTATACTTTTGACCCTTGAACTGTATCTCACGGAACATTAAAGCCTTCGTTTGGTTGAAAGTCACAAAGATGCTTTGGGCCACATGATATTGCATGTCACTGATTGAAATATACAAATATGATAAATTTCCCACTGAAGCCAATGTAAAACTGTATCCCAGGTTTGGGACTCATAGGCCCTGTATCTTTCACTTCTAAAGATTTGAATATCAAAATTATGTCTAAAGTTAACTTAAGAATAAGATTTTTTAATGTTATTCCCAAGTAATTTCTGTCTTAAAATTTAGTGCTTGGACCTCTTAAACTTTAGGGCCTTATAAAAATGAAAATCAATGTAACAGTGATAATTCATGCCAAATGTTACTGCATTTTCATCGCTTATTCTAAATAAGATCTTTAAAGGATTTACTGTTCTAGACAAAAAGTGATAAAAAATACACAAAAAGCTGTGTGATTAATGTTCAACCTTCCGAATTTTACCAGGATCAAATAGAATCTTTGACTGTAAGCTATCTGTTACTTAACATTTCTATACTATTTTTATGGAAAAAACATTTCAACATGAAGACATAAATAATTTTTAAACCTTGTCGGTCTAGCTTGTTATTATGTCTAATACTTAATACAAATGACATAAAATCTACTACTTTATAGATGTAACTGACAATCTGATAATTTCATGTAACTTTGCCAGGCATATCATATATCCCACTGGATATCTCAAGTCGGTCAGTTATGTATATTTATATTCGAGGTTCCAAGATATTGGTGACCTGTAGAATGTTAAAGAAACTAATGCTTTTTACTTCTTTAATGACCAATAAATAAAAACTTTGTATCGCTTCAAATGGCATGTATTGATATTTAGTAGGGAAAACAAAAGACAAGAAAAACGTTACAAAGCGTTATTTCTTATATCTGAATTTTATAAGAAATATTATTAACGTTAATCTTTATGCTTTCGTTAATGGCATATTATCGACGTAAAAGAGTTGGTTGGTTGGTTTTTGGGGGTTAATCGTCACTTTCAGCAATTTTTCAGTTATATCGTGATTATAAGACTTGTGGGGGAGAGAAGTCCGGACAACTATCCAACTTATCGGTGAAACCTCCGACCTAGGAAAGGCGTCTGGAAATCTTTACACATGAAGCAGGATGAGCGGAGCCAGAAGCCAAAACAGCGGTGTTAGGCTAATGGTTATGAGTCAGTGACCATAATCACTCCGCAACCAAGACCCCAGTAAGAGTATTTTTGTTTATTGACGAATATTTGAATAAACAAAACGTCATTCTCTTTATTTTGTATAATTTGAGGGTTAATTTTGAAAATATTGTCCTAAAAACCCTGAAATGGCGGGTTTTAACGTTGGAAATAACAGCATAGTAAATTAGAAAATTAAAAAAGATCGAGGATTTGCAAAAGAGTATTTTGCAATTTATTTGTTATGACTAAAACAACTATTTAAACGTGATAATATATTCAAGTTAAAGTGACATTTGTTGGAAAACAAAAACAAAAACAAACATTATTTAAGAACTGAATGCGTATTTTTGTGGTTTTATTTGATTGTAAAAGTGAGAATCGATCGTATATTTTCAGTATGATGCGCTTCCGCAAACTACAAAATATGCATTCAGTACTTAAATAATGTTTGTTTGTTTGTTTGTTTTCAAATGTCACTTTAACTTAAGCATGAAAAAAAAAATAGTGTGTGGTGAGTGGTCAGTTTTTATATTACAAACCATCATAATTTAGCCAGTAAAATGAGATAAACACCACAGGACAACATAACATTAGTTACAAAAACAAACGAACAAACAAAACAGAATAACAAAAAATTAAACAAAAGCCCACAAAACAAACCTAAAAACAAAACAGAACAACAACAACAACGAGAGAAATCACGACTTTACAAATACTAGCTCATGATGAAGGTGTTTCGGTGAGCATATTCTCCGTAACAAATTGTCGTTTGATCTTACAGCACAGTACATATTTAGTCATCGAATGGTAACATAATAGATTAA
>JAOXYI010112669.1:0-11966 GCA_028566495.1 Lithophaga antillarum | reverse complement strand
TTCGTTCGTTCCGTGTGCGTTTGCGTTCCGTTTCCATTCCGTGTAAGATGTAACTTTGAGCGTTCAAGTAGCTGTAAGTGACTACAGTTATATCGATTTCGAAAAGAATTGATTAAATTCTTTGACACCCATGTTGTTAAATTCTACAGATACGGTTAAGATATATATGTATATTTTTTTTTATATGACGTGGTTTTGCTAATTGCTATTTTTATACACTTGATACCTATTGAAAACTGTTTATGTTTATTTGTTATATACACTGAAGTTGCAAGACGGGATATATCAATCCAAAATGTATAGGTTTATAACTTGTGTGGATATATTTATTTCTAGAGTAAGATTAACAAACAAAAGATGTACTTGTTTAAGGATGCTTTTCGGTGATTATGCTCGGCAAGTCTTGACAAAGAGACGACTAAGTATAAGTGTCAAAAACCTGGAATAAAATCGGTTAAAGATTTTTTAAAATTTAAAAACAATGAAATGTTTTTTACCAACAACTAAATTATTAACAAATTGAACGGCATTTTTGTAATATGACTGAGGAAACCGCTCAAGTTTCTTTGGTTTGAGCACAATATAGTGTAAATCTTAACTATCTAACCAAGTTTGATTAGATTTACAAGGGCGTAACTACCGTTGTAGCACAACCGCCCGGGCTTACACATAAGTTCCAAGAAAAATAATAAAATTTAATAAAATTAGTAAAAATAAAAGAAAAAACTACAATAAAAATCAAACAGAGAAAAACAGAAAAAAGACTACAAGATAAAACCAGTATTTCAAACTTCTGAATATAAAAGACAATAAGTCTTCAGCAGCTTCTAATAATCTGGAAAGGGATTTATACAGTCTAAAAAAATCGTTTGTAATTGAACAAAGTGGATATAAACCAAGTTGCTTTCAGTTATACACAGAAGACTTCATTATACTTAATGACGAATCCTTTCAGTTGGTTTGAAACAGAGACGTATAAAACCATTATATGTTTCTGTTTGAAAGTATTCACATTATGCTTAGATATGAACTAATATTGTGGAAAAAATAGAGTTTATTGAAGGGGGTTTGATATTTTTCTTGTCTTATTAAGGAGCAAAAATAGCACATGCTATGATACCGTTTGAAATAATGTAGATCTACCTATTCTCAAATATTTACTACAATCAAGCAAGCAATAAACGGAGGTGTAAAATGCAGTGTGGTGTCCGTGTATCTGTCTGTCGTAAATATACAGCTCACCTTTTACCACTCAACTGAGTTATGCAAAATACTTTTCAAAGATTCATACAAGAAATATCCTGGTATCATTGACAGCTTAATATTCCTTTTTCCTTCAACTTTGGATTTCGAAATACTGTTGAAAATGATAAATTATAAAGACAGTATACCAAATTTGTTACATATGTTCTCTGCATCCTCAATGGGGGGGTGTCACAAATTTAAGAACCTTCGAACCACCATATTTCTCTTAAAACAACAAAAATTGTTATCCAAGAATTTTTAGTATGGGTACTGTCACAGGATATGATGAAAAAAAACCAAAAGATTCAGATCTAGAAAATCAAATTATTATTTAATTTACATACGTAGTTAAATTTTTAAATATCTAAAAAAATGACAGTATTTATATCATCAATTGGATACTTCCTTACCAAATGTGATGGCACTTTATGCTTAACCTGATAGATATGTGCACTATTACAAAAACAGATCTTAATTAATTTTAACATTCTTTCAGAGATAATTATATCATTCCACTGAAAGAAAAATATGAGGATGA
This sequence comes from Lithophaga antillarum, assembly GCA_028566495.1. Lineage (NCBI taxonomy): Eukaryota > Metazoa > Mollusca > Bivalvia > Mytilida > Mytilidae > Lithophaga > Lithophaga antillarum. The sequence continues at coordinate 10,183 of JAOXYI010112669.1, read as the reverse complement.
TACGAATAGACGAGGAGTTCTGTCAAAGTCGGAAGGACAAGTTTTAAGGATATCCGGAATAGTGAAGGCTCAGTCAAATGCTTTGAACGCAATGGAAGGTGATGAAATTGAGATCAGTAATGAGATTTCAGAAAGCGACATAGAAATGGCAATAATGTGGGTTAAATACTTTACAGACCAGAAATTCCAGTTGCTACCATTTGTTAACGGTAATATTGAAAGTGTGGAAAAGGAAATCCCGACAATGGAAAGCAAGGAAACTTTGGAAAATATTGATCCAGTAGTGTATGCAAACGCAGGAAAAATTAAGAGAATAATGGAATTCCCTGAATCGGAAGTATCATGTAGCAAAATCGTTGCAAATGCAATGTATCCGAAGGAGAAAGGGATAAGTTCTTCCAATTGTAAAATTATTCCATCTCACAATGCCGAAAAATTTATATATAAACTGGAAAGCTTAGGGTTAGGAACTGTTATTACGAAAAGTCATTCTCACACGAAGAAGACTTTTTCAGTTTTTCGGAAAAGAAAGTTTGAAGACATGGCTGCTGGTGCCCAAAATATATGCAAATACGTTAAAGTTGACCGTGAAAAACTTTGTGCAGATCCAGAATGTAATGTGTTAGACTAAACTCTGGGGATTAAAAGAAAATAAAGTAAATTAGAAAATGAAATTAAAAAGTGACTTAAGTGAGTTATAAAAACAGGAAAATCCCTTTCAGTTGTAACATGTTTTTTTCCTCGGTTTGTTTTTTGTTTGTTTGTTTGTTTTTTTTTATTTTGAAAAAAAATAAATGAATTGTTATTGTAATATTTGTTTTAATTACCGCAAACATATTTGTCATATAGAAAAATTTGTCTTGCCCGTAACGAAAGTAATTAAAGACGAGACTTTCATAGTGACCACACATTCCTCAGTAACAATTTTGTTCAAGGTCTATGAAACTTCATTATATTCCTTGAATATACTGCATTTAAAAAAAGGGTTCATACTGGCGTTATTCTTGTGTAGCGAAACATGGAATTACTTTGAAGATGTTATAAGATGTGAGACTGATTCTGGAGCGGTGTTTTGGAACAAGAGTTTGTTCTCTCCGTTGCCTTTGCATATTTAGCAAAACAAAAGTTTAAAAAATGGAAGCAGAGGTCACATTTAAAACATCTGATTTTGATATGATTTAGCATATATAGCATAGGTATTAAAAGAGAATTAGTAAGCAATTGGAAAAGTTTGGAGTTTGTATTTCATGTTTGTTTTCCTGTTTTTCACCTTTGAATGTTGAAGGAAGGATTGGATATCAACGCAAATGTATAAGCTTTGGAAAAAGGACTCGCATAATGTTTGTTTATTATCTTGTCTAGTCTTTTCTGTTTTTAATTTCTCCATTGTTGTTATTTTTCATGAATTGCCTCCAGGTTCTTTGAATGCATTTCAAATTGATGTATGTGGTTTTTCCATTTTTGTCCCAATCAGAAGAACAAGACTTTATAATGTTTAATTAATTATATACATGCAGTAAATCATAGCGAATGAACCTATTGGGAACGGATAGTCTAAATGTACAGATTAATAGCCATTCACAATACAGTCAGACTTATTTTAGGTGCAAAATTTAAAGTGGATGGGATTTAAACGTTGAAGTGGAAACAGCGAAGTTTGCCACAGTTTGAACTTAAATATGTTTGCTCATAACAGAATTGTATATAAGTTAAACCATTGCAAAGCTTTTTTTTTTATTCTATTAGCATACCTTGAATTTGAAATTATTTTGAATAAAGGAAATCTCCATATGATGTAAATTATTACAATCATTTTATCTCGAAGTATTTTTGTCAGTTTTTATATTTTGAGATTATAAGTAATCAAATCTTCTTTTAATGCATATTCAAACAACTAGCTTTAATGTTCTCCCTGCTTTCTATTTACAAATACTAACCAAACATAAAAATTGACAATAAATTATTGATTTCAGGGTGATATTTGCCTCCAGTGCACTTTTACTTGAGGTGTAATTTTGTATGAAATACTTCTACATTTTGAGGTTAAAATAAAACAAATTAAACTCTTTTGTTCTAAAAGTAGCCTTACATTGGTGTTTTTAATATTATATGATTTTTGTATACAAATATATTTTTGTTTAACTAGTGGCAAATTTCACTTTCATACATTATTTAGAAAATTTCCATTACGTGCATTCATTAGTTTTGAGAGTACTCCAGCTTCAAATTCCTATTCTGAATGTACACAGTTAAACGTATATACAAATACAATGTATACAGATGAAAAAAGTACTAAACTGTATTAAGGCACAAAACATTCATAAAAATAAAATAAATAATGTACAAGAGAAATTCTGACCACAAGAAAAGGAGTACTGTAATCTTTGTCAGTCCACCATTCTGCAGGCCTGGTGTCTGATAGGAAATTACTCAAATAGTTATTATTCCATATTGCCTTGTTGAAAACCACAGATAACCTATTGTTTTGGTGTGTTTACAGGATTACTGGCCACTAATGCCATAAAAATGCAATATTTTTGTACCAGCTGTACTATAGATAATCAAGTTAATTGATAATATTGTGGAAGTATTTTGTTAAAATTATATCTCTATCTGTATCAACTAAATTATCTGATTAAGTAACGGTAGATAGCAAAGTTGAAAAGGTAAAACAAAAGACACAATCCGGATGACACAAGACCACACCGATAAACAAATATAAAACAAAACACATCCTAAGGAACAAAAACCGAGAGTGAGACCAGGTGCTCCGGAAGGGTAAGCATATCCTGTTTCACATGAGGTCCAGTATATAGTCATTGTATGGATGAAGGGGACAAGGATAAAGATTAAAATGTTAAAAGCATGTCTTTAACAAGCTGAGAAACGCATATTCCGTAATGGTCCACCAATTCATGATGGCGACCGTAATACTTTTGTAATATCAAACTCCGCCAGTGTTTGCTAACTCTGCAGGACATATGCTGGCGAAAGATTAATTGGTTGATTTCACATAAATCTGCAGTAGAAAGTAGAATTGACTGGTTTGATTGTAGAGTTCAATCATATCAATTGTGTCAATTGTACTATAAAGATCAATTGAATCAATTGTATCAGTTGAGCCAATTGAACTCTAAATAGTAGAATTGACTGGTTTGATTGTAGAGTTCAATTGAGTCAATTGTATCAATTGTACTATGAAGATCAATTGAATCAATTGTATCAATTGAGTCAATTGAACTCTAAATAGTACAATTGACTGGTTTGATTGTAGAGTTCAATTGAGTCAATTGTATCAATTGTACTATGAAGTTCAATTGAATCAATTGTATCAATTGTACTGTAAAGATCAATTGAATCAATTGTATCAATTGTGTCAATTGAACTCTAAATAGTAGAATTGACTGGTTTGATTGTAGAGTTCAATTGAGTCAATTGTATCAATTGTACTATAAAGATCAATTGAATCAATTGTATCAATTGTGTCAATCGAACTCTAAATAGTAGAATTGACTGGTTTGATTGTAAAGTTGAATTGAGTCAATTGTATCAATTGTACTGAAGAGATCAACTGAATCAATTCTATCAGTACCAAGGAAGAATAGGTTGATTAGACTGCTTTGATATAAAAGATCAATTGTATCAATTAAAATGGTTTATATAAGACTAAAACAAGATAAATTGATTGATTTAAATGAGAAGATCAATTGAAACAATTGTGTCAATTGAACCTCTCCATCAAACAAACAAATTCAGACAAACCAGCAATATTGCACCATTATGGAACCAAGGCTTTTATTTCTTCAATTTCAGAACCGGTAAGTGAGAAATCAAGCATTAGGTGTCTAGGTAAATAACAGATCACTATTACAGAATTGAATTATATGTTGAAAAATTATCTAACTACGAAAGCACAAAAATATTACAAAATAAATTTCAGTATAGCTTCTCGACACATTACATAGGACCAAGAACACCAGTTGACCGTAAAAATTTAGAGTCAATTTATCAAAATTCTCAATTTGCACTTCAAAAAATTCATAGTGAAATAGTTAGTCCTTTTCATGAACGACATATTTCAAATTTGAGGTGTTCTTCGATAGGTATTATATCAAAGAATAATACACATTTCATATCCGCTGGGTAAAGGAAGAAATTCCTACATATATCCTATATACTCAAATGTACAATATTCTCCTTTCGATAATCGTCATTTCTATTGTTCAGCATTTAGGCTAGAACGCCCTTTGTGTAAAAGCTGACGTTAAACCGGCTTTTAGATCACTGCACAATTTATTCCGGGTGTTTTGATTTGCTGGATATAAAATTTAATGGAAAATATAACTGATAAAATGATCCCAATGTTTTGTTCTCAGTCCTGTTCGTATTATGAGAAATTGTCCACATTTATTGAATGAAAAAAGAAACATTCGATCTTAAACTAATATCAGCGTTATATTAAATTGAATTCATTTTCAGATTATTTTAGAACTGCGACTAGCATGGATTGTAGGCAGTTCCTTAATACAGAAAGCTACATACATTGAATAGACCAACTGGTGGAAATCTAGGATTGGAAAATATGAAATGGCCTTTTTGGTTGGAATGACTGAAATGAAATTGGAAAACGTAAAATGTCTTGCTTGGTTGGAATGAATGGAATGAAATGCAAAAATTTAAAATGTCTTGTTTGGTTGGAATGAGTGGAAAGAAATGGAAAAACGTAAAATGTCTTTTTTGGTTGGAATGAGTGGAATGAAATGGGAAAACGTAAAATGTCTTGTTTGGTTGGAATGAGTGGAATGAAATGGGAGAACGTAAAATGTCGTTTGGTTGGAATGAGTGGAATGAAATGGGAAAACGTAAACTGTCTTGTTTGGTTGGAATGTGTGGAATGAAATGGGAAAAGGTTAAATTTCTTGTTTGGTTGGAATGAGTGGTATAAAATGGGAAAACGTAAACTGTCTTGTTTTGTTGGAATGAGTGGCATGAAATGGAAAAACATAAAATGTCTTGTTTGGTTCGACTGAGTGGAATGAAATGGGAAAAGGTTAAATTTCTTGTTTGGTTGGAATGATATGGGAAGACGTAGGTTGCCTTGTTCGAGGTCTGTTTAATCCTTATAGTACATTGTATACACTGCTACTATGATTCAGGGGGAGGTGGGGGTATGAAATAGGCAGTGACAATACAATATATGGATACTTTATACATGACATGAAATTAACTTTGGTATCTTTGATGACAGAACTGTTATCAGGATGTCCAATCATTTGGTCATCTATTTTGCAACTGTTGTCTTGGCGTTTTTTAAAGACCATAACAATGAAAAAAAAACAAGGAAAAGGCTTAATATAAGGCCATATTTATCGAAGAAGAATTCTAAATAATTAAACATTCAGATTTTGATGATAAATGACCTACTCTTTTCACAGGTAATGGCGTACATCTGTCCTTTATTGGATCTGATATTGTCATTTAATACTAATGGACCTAGTTCCCAGGGGATAGGGCCGCTCTCAATTTTTTCAGGAATGGATAGGGCCTGTTCAGACTAGAGTTAACTTAATATGGATTAAAATGATCCAGATTAACTTTACTCACAACATAGGTAAAATGCTGTGTTCACACTATTGAGATTTTTGTGGGTTAAATTAATCCGAATTAAATATTAATAGCGCTGAAAGCACTCTTGACTGTATATGTAGATATCTTACAATGACTTACTGTAAAGAATTAATTTAAAGATTTTGAATGTACCTCAGTTCTTTTTATAAATACAAGGATTACGAAATGCATTTTGATACTCATGTCCAGTTTGTTCCAATGAATAAGCGCTTTACGGTTGTAAAATTCAGTTTTCTGCTCAGATGACGCATTTATTTATTGCTCTAAACTTCCTCTAAATATTACTTCGTCTCAGATATCATCTTTTTCTTGTATTGACGCTATATGTATATTTGACGTATTTAATAGCTTATGACGTCATATATGAGAAAAGGGTTGTCAGAGAGCCCGTTTTCAATATTCTCTATCGCATGTTTGATGGATTTGCCCTGCAATGTTTCCGCAGAATGCAAAAACATACGTCAAAAGGAAACTTTAGGATAAAACATCTGCAGAGAGTGAGGAAAACGTGATTTTATCGTTTTATGGAGAAGAATAACCAAGACATTTGACAATTCCTTATGACACTTAATGACAATTATACGCAAGAATTACGCTTATGGTGATCTAAACCAAAATCCGGTGAATGGTGAAATAGAGTTATGTCATTTAGCAGATCAAGAATATCTGGAAAAGTTTAGAGTTACAAGGGCACTTTGACTTAATATGCAACGAAGTAACAGAGTATATACCAAAACGCGATACTCATTTACGACCGGCAATAACTGCTGAAAAACATTGCCGTTATCCTATAGAGATTAGCCATTTGAATGGATTTAGAAAATTTCGGCCAATTATTCGGAATTGATGAATCTGCTCTAATACTATTGTTGTAAAAAAACGTTATAGTTACAAAATAAGTTCTAAAATAAAACACATATTCCTACCAAAATACATCTTCCTACCAACAGGAAACCACGTAGATTTTATAGTTTACGTTTTCGCTGCTAATGAACATTTCCACAGTGTATAGGCGCTATGGAAGGTTCGCACATTCCAATAATTCCGCCAGCATAACAAAAAACTGATTTTTACATTAACGAAAGGTTTTGACCGGGCGAAAATACTCTACTACTGTATTAAAAAAAATCAAGGAAAAGCCCGATAATATGGAAAAAATATATACACAGAGCAACGTTATTAATAACATTTAACAAATAGTTCATGGCAATGAGAGTCATCTTACCGTTTATAGACCGGTTGATCACCTTAAAAATATATCGACCGAAACGAACATAAGGTCCATATATTTTATTGGGTGTGACCGACCGGTACATACACTGCCATATACTATTATACGGACTGACTGTACTAAAATAGGCCAAAAAGCAAATAAAGTAAGAACTGCAATATTTATTTAAGAAATAACTTCGAATACGTGGTGGAAAACAAATGCTCGTTAATCCATTTGTGTGCGTTCACACTAACAGATATTAACTTGATCCGGATCAAATTCATTCAGCTAGTTTTGTGGGTTAAGTTAACCCACAATATTGTGAGTTAACGTTACCCTAGTGTGAACGCATTGTGGGTTAACCCACATTTACTGAAATAACTTTTATAGTGTAAACATCCCCTGACACTTCGACTTTCCCTATTATGGAAAATTATATCTGGCATTTTGGTAAAAGCACAAAAGTACCGAGCTTTAATTGCTGTTACTCTTAAATCACAATAAGGTATGAATAGTGCTAGACCATCCCCTAGCCAGTAGTTTGCAGAAATTGTGCACGACGATGCTGTTACATTATTTAACGTCAATATTAACGTTATTTTAGAGAAAACGTCGGTTTTGTACAGTTTAATACAAACGGCCTTCCACTTTTCCTGAAGCCATTTCTTGTCCAATTTGAATGAAATTTTTAACATTAAACACGGAAATTCATATGGTTTCTTTGTTCATTTGGGCATAATTTTATGAATTGAGATTTGAAAGAATTTAAACAGGGAGTCGAATTTTTGACGTCACAATTTTAATTGATTATAAAGGGAATTCCGACCTAATAAAAATCAAACTTTCAGTTTATGGATTCTTTTAAACTCCAAGTAAAAAAATTATGTCTAAATATACAATGAAACTGTATAAATCTGTGTTTGGTGGTGAAAATTTCATTGAAATCGGATAAGAAGCAGCTTCAGAAGATTATTTTTTCAAAAATTGTAGTTTATATGAAATATATAGCGACAAATCGAAGATGACGAATAATTATGTCTACTGACTGTATTATTTTATTGTTAGATCATGCAAATTGATAAAGACATTGGAAATATTCCGCTCACATTTTAGTGAAATAGATGCTTTTGCTGCTGATATACAAATCACCATACAGCAATTAAGTTTTCTACCCCAGATGTGTCCCTCTTTTTCGTGTTCTAGATTTCATCCCGTGACAAAGGGTTTCTGGATAGTGATATGAACCCGATCAACCTGGACTCGAAATTATGAAAGTCCCAGGAAAAAATCTGTATTAACCACTGCATTTACCCATTTTACAATTGTTCTATTTTTTTTTTTAATGTGTATCGTGTTATATACATGTAGTGGCTTTGAAAGACAACAGAACCATACGTTGTTTGTCAAAATATAATCAATGGGTCGGGAGAAGTATGTCTTAACAGATTCACAGAAAATATGATAAATAATATTTTATACCTATTCAGCATAATTTACAACTTTTACACTAATTCCGTAGAATCAATAAAAAAGAATGTATACTACTACTATTTGAAAACAAATAAACATATGATACCAATTTCAGTGCGCACGACACGTGTTTCTGGAATAACCTTCATCACGTACGCTCGAGAAAACACGAATTCAGTCGAAACGTTCAACTTTGTGGATTTCTGTCTTCCCTATATGTGCATTTTGTGGTCCCTTTAAAGTGTTTATGTTTATTTAAAACATATAACTACGTAAATATGTTTATTGACCCGTTTATTTTTCTGAACCTAATAACCAGGAAGAATTTTTCACCTGTCGGGAAATAAGAAAACGAAGAATGTTTGGATTTATTCTTATATTTCATATCTTGGGTAACTATATACTGTTTTTATTTTGATATACTATTTAGTGTATTTCTTTAGATTTGATAACAGATTAAAATGATCTAAATTAACTTTACTCGCAACCGAGGTAAAACGCTTTATTCACACTATTGCCATTTTTGTGGGCTAAGTTGGTAAGTATTAACTGAAAGTACTTTTGACTGTCTGTAGATATCTTACATGAATACTAATTTTACTGTAAAAATTAGTTCAAAGATTTGGAATGTTTCTCAGTGCTTCTTATAAATACAAGAAATACAAGATGCATTTTAATACCCATATCCAGTTTGTTCCAATAAATAAGAGCTTGACTGTTGTAAAATTCAGTTTTCTGCTCAGATGACGCGTTTATTTATTGCTCTAAACTTCCTCTAAATATTACTTCCTCTGATATATCATCTTTTCTCGTAGTGATGTCATATGTATATTTGACATATTTGGGAGCTAATGATATCATATATGAGAAAAGGGTTGTCAGAGAGCCCAATTTCAATATTCTTTGTCGCATGTTTGATGGATTTTTCGTGCAATGTTACCGCAGAATACAAAAGAAAATACGTCAAAAAGGAAACTTTAGGATAAAACATCTGCAGAGAGTGAGGAAAAAGTAATTTTATCGTTTTATGAAGAACCAAGACATGCGACAATTCCTCATGACAGTTGATGAAAATTATAGGCAAGAACGCTTACGCTGACCTAAACCAAAATCCCGAGAGTGGTGGAATAGAATTGTGTCATTTAGAAGAACAAGAATATCTGGAAACTTTAGTTACAAGGGCAGTTTTGACTTAATATGCAGCGAAGTATGAGAGTATATAGCAAAACGTGATATTCATTTACGAATGGCAATAAGTTTGGAAAGGAGTTGCGGATGTTCTTTTGAAAATTTCAACCAATTATTCGGAATCAATAAATCTGCTCTAATACTATTGTTGTAAGAAACAGTCTAGTGACAAAATAAGTTCTCCGAGAAAATACTTCCTTACTAACGGGAAACCAAGCCGATTTTATAACCGACAGTTTCGCTGATAATGGACATTTGTACGGTGTTGGTTAGCACATTCCAATAATTGCACCAGCATAACCAAAAAAAAAAAAAAAAAGAAATACATTAACGAAAGTTTTTGACCGGGCGAAAATACTCTACTTCTGTATTATAAAATCTTGGAAAAATCCGATAATATAGAAAAGTTCAATGAATATATCTACTCAGATCAACTTTATAAATAGTTCATGGCAAACAGTCATGTTGCAGTTTATAGACTTGTTGGTGCACTTTAAAAATATATATCGACCGAAACGAACATGAGGTTACAGTAACGTCAAAATTAACGTTATTTTAAAAAAAACTTCGCTTTTATACATTTTAATAAAAATGACCTTCTACTTCTCCTGAAGCCATTTCTTGTTCAATTTTAATGAAATTTTCAACACTAAACATGGAAATTTATACAGTCTCTTTGTTAAT
>JAOXYI010112558.1:0-11969 GCA_028566495.1 Lithophaga antillarum | reverse complement strand
ACTCATCAAACGATGACTGTTCGAAATTTGATCGATAAGTGATCGATGATCAATTTGATCGATTAGTTAAGTCTGGTATTTTGTAAGAAGATTCGTAATGACATGATTCAGATTTGTACAAATAAAGGTACTTTTGTGCATGGGATCCGGTCTCTTGGATCCAAAGTTTAACACAGATTTCAGTAGGAAAAACTAAAAAATATCTTCTAATGAATCAGCAACAGATACTTAATAGTATCTGGCATGAGGCAGGGTTGTGATATGCAGTTTCAAATTTCAAATTAAAATTAAGGAGTAAAGGCTTATTGATCCAAAGTTTAACACTGGCATAAATAGGGAAAATTTAAAAAGACCTGCAAGGTACCGTTAACAGAAATCCAATAACTTGAAGTGACGTATGATTTTGATACGCAGATTCTTTCATGAAGTGAAGGTAAATGTGAATTTAAGTTTAACGTTGGCTTAAAGTGGAAATAAATAACAGAATCTTCTTAGAGACTCATATGAACCTGTATTGCTTACCTGATTAAAGTGACACATTGATGCAAGATTTCATTTTAGACAACCAGGGCTTGAACTACATGGATCTTGCCATCTTTATTTGTGCATATTTGAATCTCCAATATCAAAATGATATTTTGATCCAAATGTTTTTGAATTTCTTCTCCTTACGCCAGGTTTTAAACTATTACGCGGCTGCCTTACGGAAGGCCATCAATAACTTCTGGGTGATTAATACAAATATAAGGCTGAGATATTCTTTGAAGAGCTCATATTAACATTGAACATGCAATTACTCTGTATAATGGCTTTTACTTTCAGTAATACAAATTTCACAGCAATGAAGGTTATCCTGCTGGCGGTAACCATATTGTTTGGGGCAGTTGTTTGTCGCGAAAAGGAAGCAGGCAAGCATGTCATCAAAGCCAAGAAGGAATCCTTAAAACGAGATTACTTTCAAATCAGCAAAGCTTTTAAGAGGGACCATGGTAAAATTACTTACCCTACTTTTGCAAACAAATTAAAACAAAGAAATAATCTCCGAAAACATTTTCACCTCAATCTGGAGTTTGGGAGGGGCATGGTTACTACCGAGGAATTACATAAATTATTTAATCGCTATTGTCTTATAAAATTGCATGTTTTAAATTGACTGTAATTATCGAAGTACAAATATTTTAAACAGCAAAAGAATGTAGACGACAGAAAAAACTGTCAGCCATATTGTGCAGTCACACAGACCTGAAATACCTATGAGAAATAGAGATGTTATCCTTTAACCCATATAGTTGCACACAGACGAAAATGTTATTTCTGTTAAACGGTAGTAAGTCATCGTATGTTCATATACTAGCGATTGTTATTTGTTTCATATTCTCTTTTATGTCAGCGTGTAATAATTGTATTAAAATATTGTTTGGTATTTATGGAAGGCTTACATGTTCAACGCTGGATTGATTATTTACAAAAAAAACTCTGTCGGTCTCTTCATTCTGAACAAAACTCCATTTCAAAGCTCTGTTTTGTAAAACCACTGAAAATATATCCAAGTTCTCCGTGCTCTAATCGCAAAAGACATTTAAGTGTTCTAGCTTTTTGACAGATATGGACATTCTGATGAATCTGGTCTGCTTTTTATGCAGGAAGTTTCCACATCCTCAAACTGAATAAGTATACCACCGACACAAGTCTCCTTGGCCCAAGTTTTACATAACATATATATTCATTGAAAGTGACTTCAAATACAGTTTAGCTACTGTGAACGTACGTCACAAATAAAGTGTGTGTGTGTGTGTGAATCAGATATAAATATAAACCAAAAATCGTAATAGGTGACATACATAAAACAGATAGTGTAAAAGGACTCAAAAATTAAATTTGAATAAAACGATAATTTCACTGTTTAATCACAGGTAATTTCGATTGTCGTTTTACCGTTTTTCACTTTTCATCATCCTGCCATGAATACCTTTAAATATACATTAAAAGTCTAATATCGAAATATTCGGTAAGTTCTTACATTTATCGAAATCTGAATATAAGATACACATGTTCTGTATTCACAGGACTTTGCGATGCCGATGAATTTGAGTGTCCTACGGATGGAAGATGTATTGATGACGAGTACAGGTGTGATGCATATCCGGACTGTCCGTCTGCTGCAGATGATCTGAAATGTGGAGGTTTGTTATTTATAACTTCTTTATTGATTTTAGTCGAACTGACTTATATATGCGATACAAAAATATGAACGCTTGCAACTCTTCAGTCAAATACAGTGCGTATGTTGCATATTGGAATTTCTGCATTCATTGCAAGTGTACTATAATTAAACATTTTGTTGATAAAACTATCTGAATTCTAAAAAGACACAATAATACAACAACTAATTGTATCAAAATAGAACTTAAAAAAGTTTTTTACTACTAGCTAATAATATATCCAAAATCAAACACTCATAAGCAAACATCTATGACGTTAAAGCAAAAATTATAGCTGTATCCGATCCGTAGTCTCATGCAATCTTGGAGTTTACATGAGACTGCAGTAGGGAAGGACTGGGATGGAGACAGTAACAATCTTTTGTCAATTATCAAATTTGTGTATTGTTAATCTGCATGTCAGTCTTGGCGGGCTAGAGCAATGAAATGAACTTATTTTATATACAATACATGTACGTTTGTTTCGAGTCGTTTCCATTCCGTCAATATTCCGGCAATTTTCTCTGCCCGACGTCACAAATGTTACGCAAATCGGTAGAGTTCAAAATATTAAACAGATGCAAATTTACTCCCTATTGCTTTTGTGCCAATAAAGAGGCATACCACACAAGAAAATGTAGACATTGTATACAGGAAAGTCGTACAAAACAGTGACCATGTCACAGAAACTGCCTAACATATTGTTAAAATCATGTGACGTCGGTGACGAAATATCCGAATTTTCTACGGAGTTGAAACGACTCGAAACAAACTACTGTATATACTAGAAACTAATGGAAAGTTTTAAAGTTTTAAAACTGACACATTTACCTGCCTCTTACACTTCGTATTAGACTGCAAATATTTTTACTTTTAAAATAAGACTGTTAATTCGTTTTTACTTCTTAACTGTTCATAAGTCTTTTGTATGCGGTGGTGTATTAGGTAGGGGTGTTATCCATTTTCACCTGAACCGAACTGCACTGAACATCACTGTAAAGAAAAACAAAAACACAAATACCTAGGCAGAATCTTCAGTTAACGCTAGGTGAGGCACTAGGCGGATACATTATTTTGTGAATATTAAACAGATACCCTAAACTGAGACACAGGGATAATTTATTCAACTACTGATAATGATTTCTCCGAGAACAGCACCACCTGGTGTTGAATGACATTAGTACCTTGATCAGGAGTGATGCGTCAAATGACAATCAAGTTCATATTATTAAATACTACGTAAAATTTGGCCACAGTTTACTTAAAGCTAACATCCAGTCTTTGGTCGCTGTCATTTGTAGCAATATAGATGTAATTTACTCAATGAATAATAAATTCTGTAATTTTGCAAGAATTATTTGTAAGCGCTACACTTTATTTTAAAAGACTGTTGTGACGATGAATTCCAATGTGATGATGGTGAATGCATACCTAGACAATGGATATGTGACTGTGAGAAAGATTGCAATAAAGGTGGCGATGAAATATGCAATGTATACGAAGGTAAATATTCATTGAAAAAGAAAGAATAGTAGAGAATAATGACGGAATATGTTTATGTTCAATAAATAACCGGAAAATCGAAGAGTAGTTGTGAAATCGTCCACCCGTAAGGGCTAAGGATTTTAAAACATACCTTCGGTTTCAAGACTGTTGATCGAACGTAAGAGTATGTACATGTACCTACGTGTAGCTGAATTCCTTATCCAACTAACAAACCCTCATAATTCTACAAAAAACAAAACCAAAAACACCACCCCCCCCAAAAAAAAAGTGATTATTCTATTTTTAAATGCCTTTCTTCCCTTCAGCGAACTTATCCATTCAAAGGGTGATAACTTATGACTTAGTCCTGTTGAATTGTTCATTTATCACAATCATCTAATTTTCTCTTGACTGACTTTCCTGTGTTGAATAAATACAGAGTAACTTATAGGAGGCGAAGGGTACCTTACAGTACTTGTATTGTTATCCTGGAAATACCAATATTTTTTAAACGACCTTGCATAACAAAACTAATATATCGGTTTGTTTGTAATGGAGGTAAATGTAGACGAGAAAAAACCACAGAGTACGAGATCGAAACAAACCATAGCAATCGGAGTCGGCATCCGGTCCGTACAGTATATATCCTTCGAAACCCTACACTGAAAAACCTGTCATATGATCACTGATGAGCTTTTTTCTCATGAAGTAGAAGCCGTGACTTCTGAATTGGGAGGACAGTAGCTGTGACACATTTTCCTTTTAAGTTTTTTGGGGGGTGGGGGGTTTATAACTAAAAAGTGACATATTTTCATTTATTTCCTCTTGGAGATAACAAAAAAATTAGATATTAAGAAATGTTGGGTACAATTTACATCATCGTTCAATAAAGTTTTTCGTTAGTCCAATATCTTTGGTAATTTGTCAAAATCACGTCTTCCTGACAACATTTAATTGTGTACTTTGTGAAATATAGTTCATTTAATAGAATTTCTTACCATTCCTGTTTCTTTGAAGTCGCGGATAAAGGGATTGCTTCGTATGTCTGCTCCACCATTTTCTAGTTTATGTCCATGGCCTTTTGATGCTCCGCATGGATTAGGTATATTCTCTCCATTCGGAACTAATTGTGGAATATTAGAATGCCCCGTCGAAAAGGTTATTTTCAGTAAAAGGAGGATAAATATAGTGATCTGTGAAAATAAAATGATTGGAATTCCTGATTGTGCTAAATTCAATAAAATATAATTTTGATTATAGTTGTCACACTGTTCTAATTAGAGCTTTGAATCCATATGGATGCAAATTGCAATTAGACAACCGAAAAGTTCATTTCAGTGAATAAAAAGCTGATCTAATGGCCCAAATTTTAAAGGACACATTCATAATAATAAAGTACAGATTTATAAGTGAACAAAATAAGTTTTACCCGTCAAGCCAATTAAATCTTTGTACTACAATGTACATGTATTTAAAAAAAAACTAGTTACATGTACAGTTCGGCAAGGATTTTAGTATTTTCTTTCTGTTCCAACCCGTCCCCAAGAAGGGTCTCCATACGCATGAAAAAATAAGACGATTCAAAGAGGAAATATAGATTTCAGAAAATATGAAAGGAATAAAAGCAATCATTATATTTTAACTAAAAACTTTTTTTCTCAAATGGTGTACAAAATAAATAATACAGGATTCTGAAAATACACAGACAGAAAGGTACACAGTGTAGTACAAAATAAGATAGACAAGAAGAACAGCTATAACTGGACTAACTTAATAAAAACAATAGACATAAATACATACCGATCTGAGATTATTTTTTTTTTAAATAGACATAGATATATACCTGTCTGGACATTTTTATCGCAAAATCGATTAATAATTAGGAAATTCAGGGTACACGACATGCTTACCCTTCCAGAGCACCTGATATCACTCCCGGTTCTTATGGGAATTCCTAATGTCCTACATGTAGCTGTAGATTTTTAGCGTTGTATCTGTGTTCTGTTTCAACTTTAGTGTATGTGTTTGATCCTTCGTTAATAAAGGTTTGGATAATGAGCTTTGGTATTCTTGTGGTTCTATTGTTTTTTGGTTTTTTTTTTTTTTTTTTTTTTGGTTTTTGTTTCTTTTTTTTCTCTTTTTTTCAATACGCGTTATACAAGCTCCAAGAGAGAGTTATCACTGAAACGCAGTTTGGAGTAGTAAAGATAACCAACTGATATCGATAAATTTCAAAATTCAGTTCAAGGTGAAACTAAGGTTATGTTATCATTTCAACCATATAGCATCTGGCTTTTTGCATACAAAGTTTATATAACCGCTTCCGTGGTGTAATGGTTAACGTGCTGACCATGAGTGCGGGAAGTCGGGATTCGGATTAAAACAAAAGACTTTGTAAAATTGGTACGAGCGGAGACCAAGCAAGGAACTGGGAGTCACACGTTTCTTAGGGGATGATATGTCTACTGCGGACTGTTACTTCAGTGTAGGTAGGGCTATAAAAATCATGCTCAGCGTTCTGGTTCAGTACAAGCAAAATATGCATCTCATAATATGATTTGTTTTCTCCCCGATACAGCTGAAAAATTGCTGACGTAGCGTTAAAAAATGTTCAAAGACTCGCTATAAATATTAAATATGAAGTATTTTTACGAGAATGACCATAGGAAACGAATTAGAATGCTTCATGTTGTTTCCAAGGACTGGAATTTGAAAATATATATTTGCAGATATCCTAATAACTTATTCATTGCATTTAATTCCTCCAGTTTTGACGCCTTTTAACCTTGAATTTACGCTTTGTTCGAAAATTTGATAACGTAATCAAATATTCGTCGGAGTTGTCCTTTTTATTAAAGAGCAGAAATAGACCGGAACATTAGGTGAAGAAGTGATACCTTACTAGAAACATTAAGAACTGTAATATTAGCGCTATGATAATTAGTATGCAAATTGCACTTTAATTTTAAATACGTCAATAATTTAATACAAAGTAATTTACACAATTCCTGTGCTACATGACAAACAATGTGACTTGCTTAGATATCTGTTGCAAGTAAGCTATATATGTTGCACAACGTTTACAATATTCGCATCGTCACAAATTCTGCGAAAAAGATTTTATTTGCGAAACAATAATTAAAAAATAAATTAACTATTTTTTAAATCAAAATAATGACGGTTGTTACGTCTTATGGATGATCTAAACTCGGAGACTGCCCATTATGCTACAAAAAAATTTCAGAATGAAAAAATAACGATAAATGTATTAAATATCTTACCTTCATCTTTCCTAATCCCGTCTGATGTTTATACTACAGTCACACTCAAGATATAATATGAATATTGTTTCTACAGTTTACGTAATTCCGTAAATACTGTAAACCATCAAACTCTGATAGAAACAACCCACTTAAAGGCAATCAGGATTTTTAATCTATATTGCATATAGGCGAGGCAATATTGACACTTTCTAAATTCTCTAATAATTCTTCTGCACATAAGATTTCTGATGAGTTTCTTTCACAAATTGAGTTTTCTCTATGGCGAAAAATCTCATTACGTCAAATGGATGTGTTATTACAAGATTTCTTGCAACCTAATCAAGCTTATTACAGTGACATTTCAAAGTACAGAAAATGCATTTTGGAATTGACGCTAGGCTGTAAATTTGATTCAAGTCAACTTTCTCTGACGCAACTATGTAATGCTCAAAATTTACATCCGAACTTCAAGTAATTTGTCAAATTTAAGACATTTAAATGAAATGAAGAATGTTATTAACACTTGTAACTTTCTTTACAATGTTTTTATTTCTCCTGATCATGTTGATTGACTAGTTACCCTTGAACGAAATCATGCTGATGACATTTATTTCATTAAGAAGCAAAGAATCCTACCATATTTGACAGGGAGTTTATTTATCTTTGTTACAGTGTATTGAGTATATGAACATTTTGCTAATGGATTGACTTTCAGATAATAAGAAGATTGGAAAAAACTTCATAAATGCATTTAACGGAATGGTTATATCGACTTAAGACAGAACTAGATAGATTAATCACTGAAATTTGTATGAAAAGATCGAAAACAATTTGACCCAATTTTGACTACTTTTATTTTATTTATTGCACTCTAAAATACATCAAATATAATTGAGTAAAATAAGTTTGAAGCCATCAAGCTATTATATTGTCAGTATGACAGGTTCATCATGTTCAAACACTGCTAACAGCCCAGCTATCTTCGCAACAACATGTACATATGTGTGTGTGTGTCATTGACTGGTCAAACTTTGTCCACTCTGACCATAAGATAAAAAAGATTCTTAAAATCTACTAAATGCATGTTAAAACCGAACTTGTCCAAATTATTTTAAAAATATCCTGTAATAATACTGTTATCGACATCGTTATAGAACACAAACTCCGACACTTACTGGTAGCCACGTTTTAATGTAGCCAGCAGAAATCGTATAGACAATACAAACTACATTTGTACATTGTTTGATAGAAGGATTAAATTAATGAGGGTCTGATACCGAGTTTTGCTAAGAATGACTGAACAGTATCAAAATTCAAGTTTTCCCGTTGGTTTCTCTGTTCTGTAGCATTAGTATGTACGGAAGAACAAAAAAAAAAGATAAACAATATGTCGTTCTGGGATTTTGTAGATCTTATTTTCGGAAAGATTGATAAGGATGGAGTTTTTATAAAAATGGTAGTGCTTAGTGATTGAAATTTAAAGTCTGTGACAAAGATATAACCATCTTTTTTGTTTGGAAAAAACTTCATAAATGCATTTAACGGAATGGTTATATCGACTCAAGACAGAACTAGATAGACTAATCACTGAAATTTGTATGAAAAAATCGAAAACAATTACCCAATTTTGACTACTTTTATTCGATTTATTGCAAGCTAAAATACATCAAATTTTATTGGGTAAATAATGTTTGAAGCCATCAAAGTATTAAATTGTCAATATTACACATTTGTGAAATCTCAAGTATCATTGCAACAACATGTATATGTGTGTATGTGTCAAGTGACTGGCCAAAGTTCGTCCACTCTGAACACCAGATGTAAAGCATTTCTTAAAATCTACTAAATGCATGTTACAATCAAACTTGTCCAAATTATTTTTGAAATATCCTGTAATAATTCGTTATAGAACACAAAGTCGGGCATTGTTTAATAATGTAGCAAGCAGAAATCGTATAATACAAGCTACACTTGTACATTGTTTGATACAGAAGGACTAAATTAACGAGGATCTGATACCGAAATTGCTAAGAATGACTGAACAGTATCGAAATTCAAGTTTTATCGTTGGTATCTCAGCTGTTCTTTAGCATTAATATGTACGGAAGAACAAAAATACAAATACATAAATGATAACAAATTTATCGTACTAGGGGTTTGTAGATCTTATTTTCGGAAAGATTAATGAGGACAGAGTTTTCATGCTTTAACCTTGTTTCTTTATCAGTAGATAAAGTTGCTAAATACATTGTAAGACATAAAATGTATTTTTAAAAATAGTAGTGGTTAATGATTGAAATTTAAAGTCTGTGACAAAGATGTAATCACCTCCTTGTTTTAATGATTTAGGTAAAAGGGATGAATTTCTTAGACAATTAGCTTCCAATTGGCGCCCCTTACTTGCCTACTAATTATTAACCTCGTATCTAGCGTTTTCTTGAAAATAAGAAAAGTAGATTAATTCTGTACTTTTACTTCACTTTTCAGTAAAAATGGACATTTGCTCAGTAGTCCGAGTTTTAAGTTGCATATTCGAGTGAATTTGAGATGAAGGGCAAGACAGACGCATACAGATATGTTTACTTATGCAAATTGACAAACATATAGAGGAGCATTAATAAATACTATATTTACCCTCTTTAAAATTGAACAGATGCTTATTTCAAACTGATTAGAATAAAGGCCTCGTCTACGAAGATGGGATCGTCTTTACTAACTGCTTTTTGATCGGACCAAAATAAAAAAAATAAAGTAAAAGTTAACATAGCTGAAACAGTTACGCTCGTTGATCAGCGTTTTATTTTATTTCTTCATGTTTTCACTGTAGAATTCTTTATGCCGAATTCAATGTGTTCACAACGCTGGGATAGAAACTGGGTGGTTGAAGACCTTCTTATATACCAAAATATTCCCAAAGTACAACAAACTAAAGTCAGATCACCCGA
Organism: Lithophaga antillarum; assembly: GCA_028566495.1. Lineage (NCBI taxonomy): Eukaryota > Metazoa > Mollusca > Bivalvia > Mytilida > Mytilidae > Lithophaga > Lithophaga antillarum. The sequence continues at coordinate 2,075 of JAOXYI010112558.1, read as the reverse complement.
ATATACTACACCTGAAATAGCGTCATGTTCGTTTGTTTGTTTGTTTGTTTGTTATTCCCTAACCATAACGGCCGCGTTACAGGAAACACAGTTTTTTTTCCCTTTGGCCTTAATGCTATTACAATTTTTTATTTCAATAAAGGACGTCTGTAATTACTTGGAAAGTTTGAGTTATCGCACATAGACATTCCTTTCTGTGCCAAAGTATTAATATTTCTATGTTCATAATTATAATGAAGGTACCATCAGGGTTAATGATCTGACTATTTGAAAATAAATAATATAATCTGATTTTGAACTTTCAGATCTTGCTTATCATTTAGTTAACATTTAATTTGAAAGTTCGGCATATTGGAATGTTGCCATTTGTTATAATGTACCTTTTGTATATAACGATAAAATTTTAAAAATCGTATGGAGAAGGTTATGAAATAGAAAATTATAAGTTTGCATGCTATATTACACATTTTAAATTATTTACCGTTTCTTCAGCAGAACTTGACTGTCCGGATTTTCCATTCGATACGTCAGTTCGTTAATATTCACACTAGGATTAATTAGATCTATCACTAACGCGTCATGAGTTCAACTGAAATTATAAAATTCAGGTACAAAAAAAAACATGTAAATCGATGTCACACAAAATAGGAGTGTTGTTCGAACTTTGAAGCGAAAGGTCAAGTTTTTTCAAGATTTCAAGATTTATTTGAAACACTCCGACACAGATACACGTGTTACATGAGGTTATATCATGGACAATACTTGTAGGAGAAATACTAAGCCTTTTAGACTGAAATCTTTTAAATCTTCTCAGTAAAACTTAACGTGTAGCAGTTAGTGCAACAATGAAAACTGGCTTCGTCTTCCAAGTTATATATGTATCTGTAATGTAATAGTTAGAAATTTTCCAACTTTTTTTTTTTTTTTTTATTCTTGTATTTTTTTAATTAATTTTATTCATCAGTTAAAAATTTCTATATTGGATATGGGAAATTATTATTATACTTTTTTCTTGGTGCTATCTAACAGGAGAGCTAACACCTTGATTTGTTTACTCTGTTGTTCCTGACTAAACACAATGAATATAGATATACTGAAGCTCCTTATGTATATACTAACAAGCAGACTGGAGATAAAAAATGATTTTATCGTTTGATGGAAGTACATGCATGAGTAGACGTGTTTTTAATAAAGTTTGAGAACGAAGCGATGATAGAAAATTCATTAATACATTCTCCTTTTAGCTGAGCAGGCTGAGGGGCATTTGAGAGGAATCTTGTAAAGTGATGGTTCCAAACGCTAATTGCTTACACTTTTTTTTATTACTTTTGACAAGATACTCTGTGCTATTTAATTTTTATTCCTGGACCAGTATTGAGACAGATTTATTTAAGCCACGTAACTAATTTCCGAATCCATTCAGTTTACATAATTTTTTCTCCACTTTTCATATAATGTTTGTTTTACAAAGTAAATATTGTCTACACGAAATTTAGTAGAGATGTATACGTAATATACTAGTATCTGAAATAGAAATAGGTTGTAATGATGTTGTATTCAAGAAAGATAATAGTGATGATGTATACGATATATGAAGTAATGAAATGAAATTAACGTTGAAGAAATGCACATTTTCTGTCTTCTAAATTCTGCCTTTATTTCAACAAGTCAACTCGAGCATGATCGAATTAAGATTGTACTCATGGAAAATGATTCTGTTCCATTTGGCATATCCAATAATTACATTTCAAACATAAACCTTCTTGTCTCGACGCTATATAGATCCATTTCGCTGACGGCATAATCCTTAATTACAACAATGAATTACAAAATAATACCACAATTTAGAATGAATTTAATTCCCTAGAGAAATCTCTTGTCAAACTTTTAATGTGGACATTTTTTTTTCTACACTGATGTCAAATATCTTCTTTGTTCAATTTTTGAGTACAGAATTTTGTTTTCTGACCTTGCATTTTCCACAGATGGTCGCCCTACAGGAATGGTCTTGAGTATTCCAACATCGTTTTTTTTTAAATGTGTCGCTGTTCAGTCAAACCTGTATGTAAAACAAA
>JAOXYI010112450.1:0-11970 GCA_028566495.1 Lithophaga antillarum | reverse complement strand
AAATAAAGGTTGTAACAAACTGAAAACGACTGTCACAACATAAAAAAGGTTGTAACAGTCGAAAGCTACTGTTACAACGCAACTGAACGACTGACACAACTTTATCAGTCATTATCAGACATTTTTGCAGTCATTCTCAGATATTTACAGTTAAAGAGGGTTAAGAAACGACTGTCACTGGTAAAGACAGTCATTTTATCATCCAGCAGTGTCACCCACCTCGAACTTTCCCTTTAATTTGGTTGGAGGAATGGATCCGGGCAGATTGAAGCAAATCTTTTTTGTTCTTCCTGGCCTCGGGCATCGTCATCTTGATAGATTAATGTCTGGTCTCGGTATATCTTTTCGTCAATTCGTTCCAGAAGTCGGCGGAACACAGCGTGTAATTGACTATGATGTATATGTTTTCTTTCATTGAACGGCACTCTGCTATGCTCGATTTCTCCTTGTGGGACGTAGAGTAGAGTTCAATGCCCCGTTTCTTCAAGTTTTCTCCGACTTCGCAATTGTACAATTCCTTTCCCCTGTAAGTTCACAGTTACTAATGTTTTCTCTCGCTACAGTCGAAGATGGAAGGAAATGCGTCTCTGACTGCAGCATCTTTCTTCCTTGTGCAAGTAATCATCCATTCGTATTTGAAAAATAGGTCGACGACGATGAGTGTGTACTTGTATCCTTGTTGTCCCAGGACAAGAGTTGCAAGTCTACCATTCCTTTCGTATTTATGTTTTAGGGGTTTGTGGAATTCGTCAGCTAATTGTTCAACTCTTGTCCGTCGTTTTTGCTTCTTCTTTTTTCACCTTCTCCAAACCAGAACCTTACTTTACTTCCTTAATGGGTTGGACAACTGTTCGATCTGAATGCTCTCTCATCGAGTGGTCGGAAATGAAAGGAAAGAATCACGATTTGCTTCCGTTCTCCATTTCCGGCATAAAGGTGAAAAATTGAACTGCGGAAAGACCAAGTTAGTCACCAATCTCCTCTTGAGGTAAGAATTACGACAAAAAGTGCGTGTTTGACAAATCTCTGTACCAACAGATCTTTCAGATCTTGAAAAAAACAATTGTCGGGGACATTTCCTTTGGAAGAACTCACACAATTAGCAGAAGTTAAAGACTCCTTGTACTCAATCCGAAGAGCGAAAGCAACACATTGGTTGCTTTGTTACGAAAATGTCATAGAAGTGCAGAATTACCTAGACTTAGGTCCGAAACGTAAAAATCTGATTATATTCGACCATCGGATGTTTGAAAACAGAACAAATGCGAGACATATTACGTGATTGGAAGACAAACAATGTGGACTGTTTCTATCGGACGCAAAATTACTTCAATTTGCCCATACGAGAAACTTTAACTTGTTGATCCTCTACAGGCATCAACAAGAAGAACCTAAATTACATTTCATAACAACCGATCTGCAAGACTGAGACTAATTCAAGAGATTTTCTAGACGTATTAGGAGGACACACATGGAATTACGGTGATCAATTTAATCGCTAACAACAAGCACTTCGGCGGGTATTGCCGTGAATTAGACCAGTTTTTCGTCCCGGAATGCTAAAAAAGACGACAATAAATTAAAAAAAAGAATCGTCTAATACCCATAAAAGTAATTGTACTCATCGGTACCGAAAAATTCTCCAGCTTCAAATCTTTAAACGTGATTCAAAAAGTTTTAGTAGTACTGGAGCCTTTTCAAGAGTATATCCTGTTAAAAGAATTTACGCGGGAAAATGTCACGACTACTCCAAACGCTGCGAGATGATTTTCTCTTCCAACTCGATTGTTCTCTCTCCATCGCGCGATGGGACAGAGAAATAAAAGACATATAAAAACGACGAAGAATTACCGGTAATCGTAGATGAAAGCTGAGCAATTGTGTCCTACTCAATCGGAAAATAGAAACCAAAATTGTTCAAGCGGGAGAACTACGTCGACTCTATCATACGAGCCTTCCGAAAAACACGATTCTAACCGATCTCTTTGTCTAACTTCGAGTAAAAGCAAACAAGGTAATGTACAAAATAAAATTTAATAATAGAACAGCAGAACAATCAGCTTTCTCCATTACCTGCATCAAGCATCGCAAAGATACGACGATTTATTAGCCGATAAAGGATACGCCTTAGAAATACGCAGACAGAAACTTGAAGAAGTGCTCGACAATCTACGTACAGTGATAAAAAGAAGTCTCGAAATTCACAAAAAATTCGTCGAATGAATAAATAAAAAATGAAAAAAAAAGACAGAATTGACAAGGCTTTTTTTTGCTTGTTGAATCCGTTAGATGGCCAACGCGTTGTTTATGGCCATAGCCGTCGGAACTGTCGATAGTGGCATTGCGGCCTGCGGAACTCTCGAGATATTTGTGTGTCTGACCTCGCTGGAAAACGCCACGTCTTTCTCTGCTGTCAGTAAAACTTCTTTCAAGAAGACGAAAGAGTACGACACGGATAAACTAGGAAAGCGAAAGTAGAAACGCTGCTGTAGATGACGCTAGCGTCGACGAAAAGTAATTCGAAGATTTGTTAAAACTACTGGAATTGTATTACGAAGAAAAGGTCGGGATATGGGAAAAAATCGATCGTTCGATCAACAATTCGATTTGACCGTTTTCCGATTTGACATAAAGCGCATGCACAGAAAACAATATATTAAAGCAAAGCAATCTACGACTTAAACGAAATGGAAGACAGATCTGTTGGAAATTGATTCGCAACGGTAACAGCAGATGGTATGCAGTCGGAGGAAACGTGGTCGTAGAAAACCATCAATCGACGTAACGTATCGAGGATTTGATTCGATAGTAATAATGCGGCAAAGAAAGTCACAAAAGAGAATCCGCAGGAATAATTTTTTAAAAAATACAAAAAAGGACCGAAACCGACAGTCACCAACTTGTTCCGGACTGACGGCACTCCTATTGCAACACATTATGGACCTACTTGTTCCGAAATCACCGCCGCTACATTCAAGAATAAGCTGCCTTTTATTCAGGTACAATTTTTATTTTATTTTATAATATATGAACAGAATTAGAACGAAATTTTCGACAGTTTTTTTTTTTTTTTTTTTTTTTGAAATAACAGCAATTTTAGCACAGCGATTAGACGACAACTGCACTTCTACATATTGCAGAAAATAAATAAATAAGACAGAGTTAGCCCGTGCCCTCGATTGTTTCACATTTTCAGAAAAATCGATTCTGTACCTTTAGAGGAGTTCCGCTCACAAAAGATAGGAAAAAACTTCAGGAAGAAAAATAAGAATAATATTAAGAACAATTAAAATGTCTTCTCTTCTATATATGAACAGCAAATAACCATAGTAAACAATACGAACATTTAATGTGTTGATATTTCGTCCTTGTCCAGGCCTTTGTCAAAACACAAAATAAAATAAAAATCAAAGAAAAAGGACATATCTACTTTTACTTAAATTTCGGGATATCTAAAGAGAATCAAATGTTGAAAAGCAAAAAGTCTGAAAACACCGTGAGAGGTTCATTTTTAGTAACGGATAATCCGTGTCTTGTTAATATCTCATACTGTACCATACTGAATAGTTCATGGTTCATGAGTACAGGGTTGTGCAGAAATACACAATAAATAGTTAAACAAATTTACACTGCCTTTTTCTTAGCAATAAGGACCATCCAGTTTTTCCAATTCATTTCTAAATAGAAATGTATATAATCTACCAAAGGAAGTTAGCTTTTCAAATAGCAGAAGCAATATATCGATGAACAAAAATTTTATAAATATTTGACTCGTACATAACCTGAAAATATGTTGATAGATCAAGTTTTTATATAAAAAAAAAATAATAATACGAAATGTATTATTTATTGAAATATTTCCTTTGTGGCGTCCATGAATTCTATGAAAATTGATATTAAAAATATTTCACCTAAAAGTAAGATTTGACGAAACGATCTCAGCCAATCATCAAATATATCTGTAGAGACCACAGGTCATCACCATTAAGGTTATGAGCTAATACCTAACTTTGGGCGAGGTGTGCTGGAATCCGATCTAATGTGAAAAAGCTTACGAATTATAGTGCGATAACTTTTTGAGAAAAGTCGCCTATTTAATGCACCTGTCTAAAACACACCTAAACACGCCTGGTCATGAAACATTCGTATGGTCATGTTCACTATAAAACAGCTCGGAATGACGTCATCTTATCACCTTAAAACTGCTATTGCATAATAAATTTCTATTATTTTCCACCTTTCAACATTTTGGCCGCAAAACATTAACGTCAAGCATTTTTTAGGGCTTACTTAAATACCGATTAAGTACATTCAACGTAATTTTGATTTTTTCAAACTCTGATGATTACTCGTCAGGTGTTGGCCAATTATGATACAACGGAAGCATCTTTTCGAATTAATTCAATATTTTTAGAAACGTTCATCCTTTTGCTGATAAATACTGCTTGTGATCATGTTCTATCAATAAAGTGCAAAATATTTTGTACATAATTTTGAGCTATTTCAATATAAACTAAAGATTGTGGTTACGAACTCCGGAATTTCGGAATTTCTTACCTGTCCAACATAGATCATATTAAATCACAATTTTGTCAATTACATTAGTCTATCTAAAACATTTATTTTCTGCGTTTAATTGATATTTTCTGTGTGTTAAGTTAACTCTTCATAGGAGAGATTCCTCCTGTTATATTGCATAGTATGACTGTGCCGCAATAACGAGTCTCATTTTTCACATGCCGGTGTCGTGAATAAGGTCACGATTTTGATGAGACTGTCATAAAGAGGATGGTTGTTGGTTTCTGGCCGTGACTTATTAGAATGAGTTTTTTCATAAGTAGATTTTCAAATGAAATGAATTTCCGAACTCCTTTCAGTACAAGTACGACCAAAAACCTACACTCTCAACCTGGCGATGGAAAAATTATCTTTCATAACTTTCATGTCGAGAACAGGGTATATAATTTGAAATGTTTAGTCATGAACAGGATATTGTTCTGCGTCTTCTTGTCAAGAACAGGGTCTGTTTTGACATAGGCAGTCAGCACAACTATACCTAAAATATAGCCAAGTAGTCTCCCCTTCCCCCGGGGAGTTGGGTTAGCTCGTAGTTGTTAGTTTTGCAACTGAGACTGTTGCAGTTGTTCGAACAGTATGTAATAAGGGGAGTCCGGTTTAATTAACATCCGTTCTCCTAGAAAGGACTGGCAGCAACAACTTTTCAAAGAACTACATGTATAATGTGTTATTGTCTTTACATTAACCTTTGAATAATCATACTGAGAAGGAAATATCAACTTTCACAAATGCATACATCATAACGATGTCTTATGTAGACTGAGTGATGCCTTTTAACATTTCAAACAATGAAAAATCTCAAGTTCAAGCATAAATAAATATAAAATACCAATCGACTCGTTACATTTACTCAGTAGACAGGAAGTGACACAAAGATTACATGAAGTGAAGAACTTTTAGAAGAATTTGCCGGAGCTTTTTGGATCATTTTTATTTCTGCAATAACAAAACATTTCAGCGAGATAAGAACAATTCAAAATATTGTACGAGTTACAAGTGAAATACCTAGTAACAAAAATACAAAAATGTACTACATAAATCACCAGTTCTGCAAAATGTTTCATATGCAATAAAATATCATTCTTCTGGGAAAAACAATTTATTGTAATTGTACGTATTTAAACTTATGATAACAATTTCAGTGCGCACGACACGTGTTTTTGGAAAAACTTTCATCAGGTACGCTCGAGACCAAAAATACAGGGAAACTTTGAGATGACAACATTACGTTTGATTTATTTCTGTAAAGAACTAGATATCAGATGATGGGAATCGTCAGAAAGGGCCCCGCTACAATGTATATAGTGCACTTGACATTTTAATTCTAGCTTTGATCTTGACCTTGCACACAGAATCGCATGGATTAAATAGTACAAACACACCCTTGTGGTCAACAATAATTGTGCTAAGTATCTCTTTGGCTTGTTCAAATTTTATATTCCAGAGAGGCAGACTCAAATAGTCTCCATGTATAAGAATATTTGAACGTAGGCTGTAACCTTGATCTTCAGGAGGGAGATAAAGTTGGTGACCTTGACCTTGAGGACAACCTCACCAACTTTACTCGCGACACATCCTGTGGTGGTAATGTATGTTGTACAAATGTTTCATGAAGATATCATAATTGGTTAAACAGTTATGGATCCCAAATGAATATTGTATAAAATTAAATCTCCATATTTACGTCTAATCTTTCTCTGTGACTTTGAACTTGAACACTGACATGAGGATTTGACGAGACTCACCCTCTGGTGCTGGTTAACAATCATGCAAAGTATCAACATCCTTCAGACTGTTTCAAAGTTATACGCCAGACATGATTTGTGATGGACGCACGGATGCACGGACGAACGAACGGACGGACAGACTTCACTATAGGGCGTCCACCGAAGCAGGGCCCTAATTATTGGTGGTTCCTAAGCCTATACAAGAAGACGCGCTTTATGTCTCCTTAACAACAAAAAAGTTTTACCGTTCTTTCTTCTGGTTATACGAAGAACTGTGTGGGCATAAATGCACTGATGCCAGACAAAACTATGAAAAAATATTTTCGATGTTCAATTGATGTTCATTTGTAGCAAGTATTAGGAATATGGTAATATCTGTTTGCAGTCTGACTTTCAAACAGCTAATCGCTTCAATTCAGAAATAAAATGTACCAAGTATCATATCTATTCACCAACAAATTCTGAAGTTAACGAAAACTACGAAGGCGTATAGTGTAATAACATATGCATTTAGATCATACAATGAAGACCGGTCCTAACAGCATCATATTATCTTCAATCATTCCAACACTCTAGGACAAAGCAGCAGAGATTTGAAAAAAATTTCTGTTAACTTAAAATGTCCTAACACATTTTTTTTTTTTCAGGACAAAAAATATTCAAATCTGTTTTTGACCGTTCTAATCTCTGCCTGGAAATTTTCAAATCTCTATTTCCGGTATTTGGTCGTAAGACAAAATTGAATTAAAGGGGGAGTGTGCTGTTCTCAGGACATTGTTGGTCTCAGGACAAAAGCAGACGTCAGGAAATTTTCCAGAAAATATTTGAGGAGAATTTTCTAGAAATCGTCCTAGGAATTTTTCAAGAAATTAACACGACTATGTCATCAGACCACATATTTACGGTCGCCATCACCATTTTGTAGATTATTATGAAATTTGCGTGACTCAGCTTATGAAAGACATGCTTTAACATTATAATCATTATCCTTGCTCCCTACATCAAGACAATGATATACACTGACTTTCAAAATAAGGACCTCGCGACTGATGTTACTCTTCCAAACACGTGTTCTAACTAGGTTTTTATAGGAGCTCGTGATGTCGGAACATTTGTTAAATAGTGTATTCTTGTGGCATCCGGATTGTACTTTTTTACCCTTTAACTTCGGTATCTACTGTACTTGTTTACTTTTATCAAGAAAATCTCTTGTGTAAAGTATATGGAGCAAGTATGACGTGTAAAACATCATGTATACAAGGGCAGCTGAATAGTGTCACTCTAAAATATAACGTACATAAACGACAAAAATAGGAAAAGGTCAACATTCCTTGATCTAATCAACAAAGTAAAACTAAAAGTTTATTCTTACTCATCACAAACAAAGCAAAATTGAAACAAAAGAGAGTCCTGAAAACAAACGACATCACTTTTGTCATAAGTAATTTCAATTTAAAACGAATTCACACTACTGTCGAATTATGTAATCATGTAATATTTTTTCACATTTTTACATTGATTTCCTGAAAGATAAATTATACATTATCAGCGGTGACATTTGAAGTCACCTAGTTGATTTCAAGTTACAATATATTTTGAATCAAAAATTTGTAATACATAAATTTCACAATTTAAAAAAGCAAAATGTCAGAGTTTAATCTCCCCACACATCGAAAAAAATACTTAGAAAGATAAGTGGGGAGGTGGGAAAATGGTCAGAATAAAAGATACAGTAAAAAGAAAAGCAGTTTATTGTGTTAAAAAAGTACGAACATAATACTTTGATTTCTGCTTTTCTTATTGTTAGTTGTTTAAGCATATATTTTTAAGCCAGGACGAAAAGTAACCGATCTGTAGTTTTCTGATAAAATGCATTAAGCTGAACAATACATACTGAGACGATGTGATATATGTAAATTTTGAGTATTTAGCAAAATGATCTACGAAAATACATTCGCACAGTTGTAGTCTAGTGTTTATGTAAATAAAAAACTTGATCTTTGTATACCTCTTATCTCAGAAATTACAAGAGAAGAACTATTACTTTATTTTTCGGCTTTATTTTATCAACATTGAATTTTTGCAGAAATAAGCATTATAGCTCTGTTTTCGGAGGAAAGATATATACCTCGCTACCCTTATGTATTTAAAGCGCAAGCCTTTGTTCCAGTGTGTAAAAGTGAGAGTAGTGTTTTCCCCAGACCAATAACTAAAATGCTTCATATATGAGATGTTTTGTCAAGCAGCGTTTCGTGTAGGAACTTTGAGTGTGTTCTTCATTTTGCAACTAAACAAATAAGCCAAAAATAAACAATACTTGGACAGTACCTTGCAAAATAATTCGTGACAAGTTAAATTTCCATTGGTCCCATAGTTTCCGATAAGATGTTCCAACAATCGAGCTATTTAAAGCATGTAATGTCTCCTGTGGGGCCTTGTAATATCAACCACCCCAAAATGTAACAGCCTTTGATAAGAACCTTCCAAGCAAGATTTCTGCGAAGTTTCATGACAAATCATACAATGATTCTAATATATATTATATTAGCATATTTTCCATTGAGTCCTTTGTTAAACTATGTCTCCCGGTGGCTGCCATCTTGAATCTTCGATCAGTCCTAAAAGTAACTTTACTTGATCAGTACCTTGCTAGGATAATTCATGAAAAGTTTCGTTTCATTTGAGACTGCAGTTTCTGACAAGAAGATTTGTTAACTTTCAGCAAATCATAACCATACATGTAATATCCACTGGTAGCCATCACAGATACTCAACCATCCCGAAATTCAAAACCACTTGGTCAGGACCTTCAGAGAAGCATTTCATAACATATGGCTAGTGGTTCATTCATGACAAATTTCATATGGATTGATCCTGTAGTTTCTAACAAGATGCCTTCGTTTTAAAATTTCAGCCAATTAGAGTCTATTTTGCACCTGACAGCCATCTTGGATTCCAACCACCCAGGAAAGTAAGAACAACTAGTTAGGACTCTCCAAGAAAAAAATGGTGCCAATTTTCATTTCGAATGGCCTTATAGATTTGAAGATTTTTTTTATATATTTTCCATTGAATCCTATGTTTAAAAATGTCCCCTGGTGTAAGCCAACTTGTATTTTCGATCCGTTAGAAAGTAACAAAACTTGATCAGGACATTGCAAGGATCATTCACGACCAGTTTCACTTTAATTGCACTATAATTTCTGACAAGATTATTGAAATATCACCCAATCAGAGAATTATAGCCCATGGTGGCTATCTGGATATCCAACCACTCTGAAAAGTAACAACACTTGGTCTAAATCTTCCAAGCAATATTTCTACAACGTACTCTTTCATGTGGTCTAGTGGTTCGGACGAAGATTGAAATGTGAAATGTGAAAAGTTTACAGAGACGGACGCCTAATGTTGGCAATAGCTCACATACATGTAACTCTGTAGTCAGGTGAACTAAAAATTACAATTAAAAAATAAATTAAAAATACGTCAGAGATCCCTACCAAACTGTTTAGAAAGGTAAATGTGTTATAAAATTACAATGTACATGATGTAGTAGGGTTCGCATTTAAACTTGTTAAATGAGCTACCTTACCTTTACAGAACTTAATAAATCCTTTTAAATTGTTCGAACCTTGACTGACTGAGTAAAAGTCCAAATTCTACTATGACTGCGCTTCATGATCAGTTTTATGAAAAAATATAACTGTTAAACAAACACAAAAATCACCGATTACATTTCCGTTATATTTATAATTATTTACTGCGAAGTTACAATTAGTACAATGTATAGACATCGGCAATGAAAGTTTATTCCCGTTGGGTGTTTCCACAGATGTTACACGAAAAAAGGCTTAAATCATAAAATGATGAAAAGAAAAGCCGTACTTTTTAATCATAAATCACCTTTGGTGGATTAAATAATGATCCGCCCAAGCAACAAAATCGATTCAGATCAAAATAAAACGGCTAAAATTTACCTCTAAACAGATCAGCAGATACTTAAATATGAAACATTGGCAAAATTGAGTCTCAAGTGTGTTATAACAAACGATAAACAGAATTTATTTATTAATTTCGTAGTACATGTTTATCGTGTGCGCCGTCTTTTTAAAGCAGGATTCAATCAGAAAATCATTTTTGTTGATATTAATTGTAAAATTTCATTACCACATAAAAAAGGGGGGAGACGCACATAGCTTTGTTCTTATAAAAAGAACCTATCCATCGTTAGAGTTTCTAAATAATGTAATATTAATCAGTGAAATTTTTTTGACTGAATCTAAATATGCGTCTAGTAGGCAAAAAACGCCACTCGTATCAGAGAAACTTAACTGATCAGCAGTCCACAATAACACATGACGTTAAAATCTGCCTAATTCCTACATGTACCTCCTCAAGGAAAATGAAAGTAATGCATCTTATGAAGATTACATTCAGGATGAGAACATTCGTTGCAGAAGAATTACGTAACTGATTTCGTCGATTGAAGCAAACTTTTACTCCATACATTTGTATGAGCATGCAGTCAATAACATTTAGTGGATATTCTGAACGTGTTCATGCACCTGTTAAATGTAAAATTCTGTTATAATGCAGTATGAATATGCAGTTCCCAATATACTGACGGACTGTAGTAATGCAACACCAAAGTAAATGTATACTTTCAATTTTAGATAAGTATTTAAATGAATTATCATTTGAAATATTTTATTCATTTATGAAACGATTCAGCAAGCTTTTGATTGCGAGTAATATCGTATCGAAGAAAAAAATTGAAATCCATCAACACAAGGATAAAAAATTTTCCTGGTTTTTGATGGCATAAAAATGATGCAAATTTTGCGTACTAAAACTTTAAGAACTAACAAAAGGTGGTTAACGTTCACAATTTTCGTTTTTTTAATAGTAGTGTGGTAGAGTATAGGTTTCAAATTTTATGTAAAATTGTCATTTTTTACAATTTTGGGGCAAAAACAAGGGGTTTTTTTGGCAAATTTCAAATCAACGAATAATAAATTTCTGAAAATTTGGGAAATGGTTCATCTTTCAGTTGCAAATAAATGAGGAAATAATCTTATGGATTAAATCATTATTAAAAGAGCTCTGACCTGTGAGACGTTTTATACTATAGAAAATCAGTGGAAGTGTTGTGTTATTGAAGTCCGTCAGTAATTGCAGAATTCAATATCAACATGCCGTTAGTCACTAAAAGAAAACATTCCCCCATTGGACATTACATGTGACATACAGTGATAAACAAGGAGTACTGTGAGCTTAGCTTACGAATTAATTTCAATCTCGTCTCCCTTAACCAAATTAATGTAAAATGAAAAAAAAATCATCTTCTGGAGAATTTCAAATCATAAACACAAATATCTGATGCAAAATTACACTGCATAGCCATATCAAAGAATGTATTGAAAGTATTATGAAATTACTTGAACCTATTAAGGAGCAGTGAATTCGCTTCTGTACTCAACTACTGTCTCTCCTTTTCCTAAGAGTTGAGTTGTTGTGATTTATCGTCACTTTCACCAATTTTTCAGCAATATCATGACTACCAGACTTACTTGGGGAGGAAAGCCCGCCAATAAAAATGCGCAAACACTTGTTCGAAAAGATAGTGACACCCGACGAGATACAGAATTACAATTCCCGACAACGA
>JAOXYI010112340.1:0-11970 GCA_028566495.1 Lithophaga antillarum | reverse complement strand
TACCTCCGGACAAAATTTTTTCCCATATAGATACGAAGTACAAAAAAATCAAAACAGCTGTAACTTTTTCAAAACTTCACGAATCAATCTGAAAATTTAAGAGGCACAAGTTCATGTGGTAGCTAACATTCTGACAAGATATGAAAAAGAAATTCTAAAGAGGTTCTGAGATTACCTCCGGACAAAATAAATGTCTACGGACAGACAGACAGACGGACGGACGGACAAGGTGATTCCAGTATACCCCCCCCTAACTTCGTTGCGGGGGGTATAACTAAGGTTCATACATTTCCATACATTTTAACAAGTAGCAATATTTGGTTGGAACCTTGCAAAGAACGTTATCGTTTCACAAGTCTAAATAAGTAAGATTGTGTGTGGGACATTGTAAATACCTTTCTTCCATAGTACTTTGAATAACTGCTTGTCCACTGGCTGAGGCTGATTTAATATTACGAGTGCAAATTTACAACCTGAAAAAAAAAGCATAAATACATGTAATTAATGCATGTGAATGCAGATACTGTACAGCACATGCTGATGTATAGGATGAACTCTTTCTATTGCCTTAACCATGATTAAATTTATAAGTAGTATTTCACACTACCTAATTTCTGATGTATGCTATTTAACTAAATTCTTTAAACATTTTTAAAGAAAGACAAGTACTAGACATTTAATATTCTTACAGTAACTCACTTAGATACAGGTAACACTTCATGTATCTGACAGGAAACAAAAAAGTACTACTTGATTTTTATGATTCTGTAAGCTGAATTTGTGAGGCATCTGCTGTCATACCTGTACTGAAAGTCCTACTCTACTTTCCAAACATTCAGAATTATAATGGGATTATATGTAATGCTCAAATTTCAGTTCTATTTTGACAAGCAGGAATTGCACACAATGGTCAATGGAAGTACACATAGTTAATTTGCAGAAGAGCGTTTCAACTGAATGACTAAGAAAGGATTATTATTTGCGGGGTTTAAATTTTCGTAGATTCTGTGGTTCAATCAATGAAATTAAAACAAACAAAATTCTATAGTTTTGTAGAACTACAAAGATACATACCGAAGTTTACAAATGTAAGATCCCTCAAAACCAGTCACTTCCTCTTAAACCATGATAACTGGTACCCATAAATTCAAGTACTGTTACAGTAATACATAACCCAAATAATCCAGTCATTATATTCTGCTCATTATGATCACTTCAACAAGAAACGTAATGCATAGAGTGTACTAAATTATTCGAATTAAGTAATATGAAACTGAAGTTACTCACACTGAAATTTTGGCTCCGTGATAGATTATCCATTTTTTCCAGTAACTGGAGCAAAAGAAAATTTACTCAACCTTATCAAGCAATTTTTGACCCCATATCTTAGACTGATCACTATTGTGAAAATACTAAATGAGTATAAATCAAGGTTTATGACAGACAACCAGTCTCCGTGTAACCATTACCCAAAACCTCTTTCAGAAGTCACATACAATATTGACTAGATGTCTTGTATTTAAGTGCACCTGGGTGGCTGAGTGGTTCAGTTTGCTATGACCACTATCCTGACTTGACTGTCGTTAGTTTCAGTCCTGCTCACCATGCCTCATATGTTAAGGTTTCCAGACTCCTTCCAAAGGTCAGGGTTTCATCGCTTCAGCTAGATAGCATCTGGGCTTTCCTCCCCCAGTAAGTCACTTCAGGGATAAAAATTAGCAGAGGCCTAGTAGCCCAGAGTCCCTAAAATAAGGTCTGGGTTACTAAACTGTGCAAGACAGGGGCCTGTGCGACTACCGAAAATTACACCATTATAACAAGAAATATACAGACTTGGCCCTGAAATACCAGACCTGGGTGTAATCGACCTCTCTGGTGCTGTGGGGCTTTGTTTTATATCAAAACTAGTCGGAGAGCTTACATCAATCCTTTATTATTCAACATCAACCAAAAAAAAAGCGAAAACATGTACATACAAAATCAATACCGGAATGTAACAGTTTCCGGATTCCGGATTATACCTGAATTCAACCATATACACAATATCCCCCGGCTTAAAGAAAAATACATATTTTTCTACCAGGTTGAATTCAAATTCAGACAAGAAGAAAGAAAAATCAGTGAAATATCTAAACTTAATTAATGTACAAAATACAAATTAGTTCAAAAATTCAATCATTCCGAAAAAAAGCAATTTTGTCATCATTTTGACTTATCCATAAAATATAATTCTAAATGTAAATTGAAATTTTTTCAAGTACAATAATAAAATTTGCGTCAAAATTACAAACAGAAAAGATTGCTTATTCACTGCTTCATGAACTTGTCTATAGTCATTCTTCACAAGACAAATTGTAAAATCTTATGCTGTTCGTATAAAGTGGTTGACAATTATTTTGAGAAATAGTTCAGCAGAGCCCTCACTCTTAAATTGGTTAATTAGTACAAAATACATAATAATCATGAGTTAAACGTTTTGTCAGAAAAATAAAGACTATCACACTCACTTACGTATGCCGGCAAATCACTATTTCACACAATGTCTCACATAAAAAATAAAAAGAGACGTATTAACAAATGAATATCAGTAGAATGCAACATCAACTATAGATTTTTTTTTCTGAACTAGTTCAACACCACCGAACAAAGATTTCACTGTAAATGTATACAAATGTCTCCTGTATATCAACAGAGCTTATATTTGAAACTATCTCTCTCTAAACTTCGTGTCTCACGCATAAAACTAACGTTTTCTAATTCTCAGTAACATCTATTACGCATTCGAGCTTTCTCTTTATAGTAACTTTGACACAGGAAATATTAATAGACTGTATCACACGTATTTAAACAATCATTTTTTTTAAACGTTAAAACAAAAGGTAATACGAAAAATGATGATTCAAAACTTACACAGAAATACAATGTATGTACATGTCATTGGAAAAACGAAGATTTGAACTTTCATAAAGATATTTTCATGTATGTCCTACAAAACTTTCACAAAAATAGGTTAATGTATGTCATTTGAAAAATGATGATTTTAACTTTCACATTTACATGTATCTCATACGGAAAAAAAAGCAGACTTTCACAAAAATACGTTCATATAATATTTGTACCGAGGTAAAAATGTTGTCGTAAGATTATGTACCATTACACTGAAAATATACAGTTGAAACTACGAGATGACTTCGTACAGTTATTGTTCGATGTAAATTGTTAAAACACTCATATCATGAGAAAGATCTCACTGATATGCGAAGTATTTTGGTGAAACTCGTACAGGTAGTCACATGAGAAGATCTCGCTGATTTTGGTGAAGCTCCTGTGCGTTCTGAATTACGGAAATACAAAGTAGTTTGTCAAAGCTCATATAAATGTTCTTATCATGAGAAAGATCTCACTGATTTAGGTCAAGCTCTGAAACGTTCTGAATTATAAAAATACGGAGTATTTTGTCAAAATTCATTTAAATGTTCCTATCATGAGAAAGATCTCACTGATTTAGGTCCATTAGGTGAAGCTCCTCAATGTTCAGATTTCGAAAACAAATCTCACTAATTCATATACATGAATCTTCCAATGGAAACACGATTTCAACCATATACATGTATGTGTATCGGTAGCAATATAAATGTTCATACACTTATTTCAGTATTTCGGTAATAAAATGAACATCAGTAAAATTTTAACTTTCATAAATGTGCGACATTATATCAAAACATTCGGCAAAAGTAAAATTATTTCTGTACAAGGGACAATGCAATTAAAATGACTAGAATATCTGTTTCTCATGAGAAAGATCTCACAGAAACGGCATCAAAGAATGTGTGGCGGCGGTCTCGATTCAATCAATGTCTTGCTTTTTGCATCCAAATTAGTTTCTGCAACCCAACGAGCATTTTGAGCCGGCTCGCCAACAAAATGTATTAAATAAGCCCAATGGCCATTTATTAACTTTTTCGCCAGAATACGTTTAACTTTCGCTCCTTTGACTTCATCGGTAGAGACCGAAATATCTTCTGGGTCTGTAAATGAACTGTCTCGATATCTTAACGGTTTACATTTCACACGCGTTGAACGCCGCAAACTTTCAATATTATTTTCTTCCGGTTTAACATTATCAGACACAATTGTACTGTCATCATTTGAATTTGAACTAGTTGTAGATTTAGCACTTTTCTGTATCGGCTCATTATCAGAATCCGACGAAAAGGAATCTGACTCTTCCGTTACATGTTTGGTTTCAACGGTGTCCATAAAATATTTTGCTGGGTTGGGCTTGCGGACGAAAGCTGGTTTGAGTCGATTAATATGGACTGGTCGCGGAATACATTTTCGTGTTGCCATGTCTTTTAAAGTAAAAAGGTGAGGACTGTTGACTTTATGTATGATGTAGGGTCCTGCATATCTGAATTGTAGTTTTTGACCCTGTCCTGTTGGTTCCCTGTCCAAATATACGTAATCCCCCTCAACATACGACAACGGGTGTTTTCCTGTATTTGCTCGAATCAGCATTTTCTCTTGTGACTTCAAAGTATGGTGTTTTACTTCGTCACGGATAATTCGTAGTCTGTCCGTGAATGTAGTCAAATATTCATGACAATCTTTAGGAATTGTATTTAAATCCGAATTTCTAGTATGTTGAGCCAAAGGAAAAGATGGTCGTCTTCCGTATATAATTTCGAAAGGGGAATACCCTAGACTAGAATTAACTGTATTGTTCATTGAAAAGATTATTCCCGGTAGAACTTCTTCCCAATTTTTTCCTTTCATAATATAGGGTGTCATAAGTTCACCGAGGGTCCTGTGTTGGCGTTCGCATGCCCCTAGGCAGTGGTGAGAAAAACTCGGTGTGAACTCTTGTTTTATTTCCAGCAAACGGCATACTTCCTTCGTACACTTTCCTATAAATTCTGAGCCCAAATCACTTATTAAAGTGTCAAATGTGCCAAATTGGGTTATCATTTTAAAAATTACTTCAGCGACAGTAATTGAATCTGCACACGGGATAGGTTCTGCAAAAAGGAACTTGCTGAAAAGGTCCACAGCTGTACATATGTATTTATTTCCCTTCGGTGAAATTGGTACTGGACCATAGATATCTATTTGTACAACCTGAAAAGGCGAGTCCGGTGTTCGAAAAGCCGTTATTTCGGATTTTGAATTTACTGTCGTGAGTTTACGGCGTTGACAATCGGGACAGCTTTTTATATAATCCGTCACTTTTTGTGCTAGTTTCGGGAAATAATATTGCTCCTTGACCAAATCAATAGTATGTTGAATACCTCCGTGTCCACCGAGAACGGAGTCATGGAATATAGAAATAACAGTTTTAACAGCGATCTCGGGTAGCACTAATTGGTAGTTTTTTAACTCTTTTGTCCGTTTAGACTTTGCCACACGGCAATGAAAAAGTAAATTGTCAACAAGCACAAAATCTGATATTTGAAGTAGCAATTTTCGTGCTTCCTTCTGCGATTTCGGCAAGTCTCCGTATTTTAGGTATTTAATGTATGTGTGATATGAACTATCATTTTCTTGTAATTCTCGCAAACTTTCAACACTAAAGTCTGAGTTTTCAAACAGTTTCATTGTTTTTATCTGTCGATGTAAAATCGTATCTGCGTCCGTACTGCTATCGGATCTAGTTTCCTCGGTAACGGTTCCTTCTGAATTCGTTTGTTTTGTCGTATCATTAATGTCGGTCGCTGATTCATCTGAAACTGTATTTAAGTTTGGTTCGTAATTTCGTAAAATTTCGGAACTGTCGTCATTTTTCATGTCACTTTCATAATGAGTACTTGATAAAACAGAACCTTTGCTTAATTTTCCCACACAGTTTTGGGATGTGTATGCCTCGTTTTGTTGATTGGAACTTTTCAGATTTCGTGAAACTTTTGATTTCATAGACTCTTTATTACAGTTATCTTCAGTGTCAGCATCATACACGGTATCGGGTTTTAAATCAGTTTTACCGATTGTAGTTTGGCGTATTAAAACTGGTTTAGTGATACAAACGTTATTAAGTTGTTCACTGTCACTAGATTCAGTATGTAGCGATTTAGGAAATTGTTGTCCACCTTGTACTGTAATGTCACCAACGTTCTCCGTTTTATACGGAAAGAACGGATCTTCCATATCCGGACTTGAAAATTCCTCCGCATCACCAGGTTTCGGAATACGGGATAACGCATCGGCCGCTTGCATGTCTCTTGCGGGTTTATATCGGATTTCAAAGCTATATTGCTGTAACACAGCTATCCATCTTTCATAGATGGCCCCCTTCAGCTTTTTCTCAAACAAAGGCTTCAAGGCCTGGTGATCACATTCTATGAAAAATCGGCGCCCTCGCAAGTAAAATGAACAGTCTACAATTGCTGTCACCATTCCAAGCATCTCCAGTTTGGTCGGTCCGTATGACCTCTGCCATCGACTCAGTGCTTTTGATCCGTAACGGATGACTCTGCGTGTTTCAATACCCGTGTCGTCTGGATGGTACTGGTATAAAACGTATCCAATGCCCTTTGATGAGGTATCCACGCCTAAATAAAACGGTATATCATATTTCGGAAAAGCAAGAATCGGAGATGAGACAAGTAAAGTTTTTAATTTTTGAAAGGCCCTCTCTTGTTCCGTTGTCCAACGAAATCGTACATTTTTCCGAAGTAGTCGTGTCAAAGGTTCGATCGTGGAGCTGAAATTTTCTATATATTTCTTAAACCAATTAAATAAACCGATCACGCGCCGAAGTTCTCGCACAGACTGTGGAGATGGATAATTTTTGACTGCAGTTATACGATCAGGTGGAGGCTGAACACCATTTTTGGATATCAGATGTCCCAAAAATATGCAGGAATTTCTAGCAAATGTGCACTTCTTTGGTCCTAATTTTAGACCTGCGTCGCGCAAACGTCGAAACACATTGTTTATATCCTCAATATGCTCATCAAATGTTTCCGATGCAATAAGGATGTCGTCTAAGTAACAGAGACATATTTTGAAGGTAAGTCCGTGTAAAACCTTATCCATAAGGAGCTGAAACGAGGACGGGGATGAGCTTAAACCCATTGGTAGCCGTAAAAATTTGAAGGTCCCATAGCATGTGTTGAATGCAGTAAATCTTTGGCTGTCTGGGTGAATTGGAAGTTGAAAAAAACCAGAGCTCAAATCAATGGATGTCAGATAGTTCGGAGTTTTGTGCGAAAATGATTCGGTTAAATCTTGGAGGTCTGGAATATTGTAAGAAAAATCAGAAATTTGGCTGTTGAGGTAGCGAAAATCGCAACAAAATCTATATTGTGACAGGTTATTTTGTTGACTTTCAGAATTTTTCTTTGCCTTATTCCGCTTTGAAACCAGTACGATAGGGCTTGTTATTGGCACACTCTCCGATTCGTGAACTGGAGCTATGATGTTTTGACGTAAAAGTTCGTCCAAATGTTCCCGTAATGCCTCCTTCTTATCGGGTGGCAATCGGTAAGGTTTATGATATTTCGGACGATAGTCCGGTTTCAAGGATATCTTATGTTGAACTACCTCGGTATATCCAAGATTCGGATTTTCATCGGTCACAAATAAGTCCTTATGGGATTGTAAACATTTCTTGAGTTTCATTTCTTCGGCCTTGTTCAGATTCTCTGGCATTTCAAAGTAAGACAAAAATTTTGTGTCTAAATCCTCGTTATTCTGACAATCCGAGATTTGTATATTTTGTAGAAATTTCTGTTCACTACATGTATTTTCGGATCCGTTTATTTTGTCCTCGTTTACGGATGAAATATTAAACTCCGAGTCTAAAACTTCAAGTTTAGACAATAATTTTCCCTTTGGAATAACAATTTGTTCATTTGTTACGTTCAGTAATCTGACTGGAACAAGTTTCTTATCATTTACAGTAACCACAGTTTTGGCAGCTAAAATTCCTATTTTATTCAAATATTCACTACTTGTGCAAATGCCCTGCGTCCCATACAATATTTGACCTTTTAACTTTCCATAAACTATGATCTCCGAATTAGGAGGGATTAAAATTCTCCTCTGACTTTTCACACCGAATTTCTTATAACTTATTTGCGAATTGCTAAAATTCAAAACAATTTTGTGTGTCAACAAATAATTTGTCCCAAGGATTAAAGGATGTGAAGTTTGTGTGAGAATATACACTTGTATCCAATGTTTTCCATTCGGCACATTTACTTTGACGCGAGTTGTCCCTATTATTTCAACTGACTGGTTATTCGCTAAAGTGATTTTATTTTCAACTTTCTGAATTGTTTGTTTGCTCATTACCGAAATAGAATCATAAAGCTGATGAGAAATCACATTAACGGAACTTCCCGTGTCGATTAAAGCTGCAATTTCAATATTGTCTATTTTTACGGGCAAATACAAAAATTTCGATTTTCCATCATTGTCAGTTTCCCCAAAGTCTGATGTGTCGTCGGAAAGGTTACATGTAATACCATTGATATTTTGGTTTGAAAAAGTGTTTATATATGAATCAGTTCTTTTCCGACTTGGGGAGGCACTGCGTTTTCTGGCACTCAACGGTGTTCGCCCGAGGGGGCGTGCCCTGTGTCCCTCGGGTTCTGAAGGTTTCCCAACTTTAAACACTGATAGGCCGCATGCCCGAATTGATTACATAATTGACACTGAACCTGTTCGTTTGTCTCGCCTTGTCCGTTCCACAAACAATTTCGTTGAATGTGGTTTAATCCTTTGCATTTGTAGCATGAAAAAGAGTTTTGTTCTCTTCCGCTTTGTACTCGACTTTGCTGCGGAGAATTATCATATGCATTCGGGGGACGGTTGTAGCGGGTTTGCCTATTAAATGTTGAAGTCGTATTTCTGTTTGTTTCTTTTACTGTGGATAGTTTCCCGACCATTTCAGTCAAATTGTCAATTCTACTACGCAGTTCAGAAATTTCCGATTTTTCACTTGCGGGTGGTTTATTATTTGAGCTTTTTGTGGCGGCGGCGACAGTTATCTCTTCATGTATCCGGTAACCACAGGCTTCCCCCATTTTAGCGGCAGCTAATGCGCTAGCGCTATTTTTGTGACTGCCCGCTCTCACAAAGAATGCTAATTTATCTGGGAGACCTTTTATAAATTTGCAAAGAATTTCATGGTCTGGTTTTGATAATAACTGCGCTTTTTCGACCAATTGACAGTGATATTCTTCCAGTGATTGACCCGGAGACAGTTTAAGGTTTTCAAATACTTCATTTTCCATAAGAATTGTAGGATTTTGCCAATCTAAATTAACGTATTTATCTTTGAAAAGTTTAATGAATGAATCCCATGACTCTTTCTGTTTCAATGTAAGCGAATTAAACCACGAAACGGCCGGATCAGTAAGATGAAGATGTAGGGCTGCAATTTTGCGTTGATGCTCAAGTGGAAATATATTGTGTAGCGTTGCAAAAGATTCGAATTCCTGAAGAAAAACGGAACCATTTTCGTGGGGGTACCCACCGAACTTTCTACACACAGCTAATTTTTCCATTATTGGGGCAGATGCTTTAAAGTTTCTGAAATTTTTGTCTAATTTGTTTTGCTGTTGATCAAGGATGGGGCCCACTTGAGGTGTGAGATCCGGCGGTGGCAAAGTCTGAAATTCGTCTTCGGAATCAGAAGTATTAAATGATTGATGAGGACTCGAGTGTCTTGGTGAATGTCCTGGAGTTGACAAGAACTCGTGTGCGCTTAATTCATGTTTGGCAAGAAATCTTTCGGAAAGAACGGATTGTTCAGAATCACTTGGAAGATTAAAGTCTGCTTCAAAATCGGACATAACTCAGTAATGAGAAAGATCTCACATACTGATAAAAATATCATATAGATGTATATACAAAATAAAAAGCAATTCTTCAATTCAAATTTAATTCGATATTCAACATTAAAAATGAGGAAGACCTCACTTTAAATATAAGTTTATCTCTGTGTTTATGTTGCTAGGTCTTAGACAATAGGGCATGTAATGAGAAAGATCTCACAGTTTATAAAGTTTATTTACAGTCATTTGGCAGGCGTAGTGCGATTCTTATTAACCAAAGTTTCGCTAGATCAGGATGAGGGTGAACTCCATCTAAGTATAAACCATAGTTAAAACTGTACATGGCTGTTTGTTGGTGACTGTGCTTGCGATTTCTCTCCAAATCATGTGAAAAAGACGGAGAATTTTGGTGGTGCAAAATGTTAATTTGGTTGATGTATTTATTTACTTCAACAATTTGCTGTTGTAGAAGTTTGTCCTGGTCGCGAAATGTTTCAGGTTCAGGATGATTATAATGCAGATTCCAGAGATATATTGAATAAAATGGAAGTTCCAGAAACACAATGTTAATAGTGGGAAATTGGCGTACGTAGTCGTGAATTTCCTTATAGAATCTACATATCTTTTGCACAGTGGTGTAATCAGTTGAACGGAGCTCTATAAAATGGCCAGATTTTCTGGTAAGGTCACATGTACCTAGCCAAACATACAAGGTAATATGATTAGATCCTAGTTCTTGAAATTTGGACTGTAAATTGTGTTTAAGCCATTCAAATTGCTCTTCTACGCCTACACCAGGCTGATACCAAAAATAAATTTTATTTTCGGGATATTTGTGGGGGTCAACTACCTGTTCCAAATCCCTCCCCCTACTGTCAGTCAGCAAAACTGGAATTTTCCTTAAATTCCCATTGTCTAATCGTAAAGACAGATCACGAATTCTTTTATTCACTTTAGAAAAGCTCATGAAGTAATGTTAATATGACGAAACTTTTCAATCATATAAAATTGGAAACCACGTGGCCGTGAAGCAGACGCACATGTACAACATGTATCAAGTGATAAAATGTCAATTATATCCAGTATTTCCAGTAAAATACATAAAACAAATGTTTATCAATCACTAATTTAGGTTCTCCACCATGTAATCGACCTCTCTGGTGCTGTGGGGCTTTGGTTTATATCAAAACTAGTCGGAGAGCTTACATCAATCCTTTATTATTCGACATCAACCAAAAAGAGAGCGAAAACATGTACTTACAAATTCAATTCCGGAATGTAACAGTTTCCGGATTCAGGATTATACCTGAATTCAACCATATACATAATATCCCCCGGCTTAAAGAAAAATACATATTTTTCTACCAGGTTGAATTCAAATTCAGACAAAAAGAAAGAAAAATCGGTGAAATATCTAAACTTGATTAATGTACAAAATACAAATTAGTTCAAAAATTCAATCATTGCGGAAAAAAAGCGATTTTGTCATTATTTTAACTTATCCATAAAATATAATTCTAAATGTAAATTGAAATTTTTCAAGTACAACAATAAAATTTGCGTCAAAATTACAAATAGAAAAGATTGCTTATTCACTGCTTCATGAACTTGTCTATAGTCATTCTTCACAAGACAAATTGCAAAATCTTATGCTGTTCGTATAAAGTGGTTGACAATTATATTGAGAAATGGTTCAGCAGAGCCCTCACTCTTGAATTGATTAATTAATACAAAATACATAATCATCATGAGTTAAACGTTATGGCAGAAAAAAAGACTATCACACTCACTTTCGTATGTCGGCAAATCACTATTTCACACACTATCTCACATAAAAAAATAAAAAGAGACGTATTAACAAAGGAATATCAGTAGAATGCAACATCAACTATGGGATTTTTTTCTGAACTAGCTAAACACCACCGAACAACGATTTCACTGTAAATGTATGCATATGTCTCCTGTATATCAACAGAGCTTATATTTCTCTCTCTAAACTTCGTTTGTCATGCATGAAACTAACATTTTCTAATTCTCAGTAACATCTATTACGCACCCGAGCGTTCTCTTTATGGTACTTTGACACAGGAAATATTAATAGATTGTATCACACGGTGAAGAAATCGATCTTCATGGCGTTTACGTCATATTTTCCGGAATTAAATCCAATCACGGGTAGTTCTTGTAGATG
>JAOXYI010112339.1:0-19126 GCA_028566495.1 Lithophaga antillarum | reverse complement strand
AGAATTATATCTATTGGATCTGAGGTCCATCCAAGAAGGCTGCCATCAGCTGACAAGTTTTAACATAGGACCCTATAGGAAAAACGTTGTAAAAACTGAAACTGCATTTCTAATTAGAACCAGACTTGGTGTAATGGTTGTCATGTGGACCCCTTTCAAAATTGTATCCGTGGTCCAGAGGCCAAAATAGTTTGAACATATATGGCATACATTTGGCCAAAATATGCTTTTTGAAACAATTGGCCCAAATTGGACAAATGGACTTTTTAAAAGCCAAAAGGGCTCAAATTTATTCAGTAACAGCTTTTGGTATTCATAAGCAAAAATTCTGAAGGGGGCTTACTTAAATCAGGTGAGCGATACAGGCTCACCTGAGCCTCTAGTTTACTATAGAAGTTACCAATTTTTGTACTTTCACTTTCACTTTGAAATGACAACAAAATAAAATGGCTTAGGGTTGGAGCTCACATTACAGTTTTGGCGTAATATACAAACATATATCAGCGACGCAGGTCCAGATCAGAGGTCGATCTTGTTTATCTAAGTGCTTTCTCTATTGAAAAAAAAACATCCAAAGTTAGATGGAATGGTTTTAATGTTACTTTTGCCTTGGCAATTGTTTACCAGGTGAGTGATTGCAGGCTCATGGAGCCGTGCCTTTGATTTGTAAGGACAATTGAGTTTAGCACAAAGATATGAATATATATCCATGCATGAAAATTATTTTAAATTACACCGACAACAGAGTGAGCAGCTGAGATGCCAGGTTCGGAGGATCGCTATATGATTTAGTAGACATAAAGCTGCTAACAAACTTTGCAGTGAATATGTACATGTATCAAATCTTGAATGATACAGGTATGTTCATGACTTTGCCTTAACCACTTGGTAATTGCCTGTACTTGTAAAAGCATGGGTACGGCCCTACTGATCACTTGCTCTTTTTGTCGTACACAAGTTATTATGTTTAATGTTTTTTATACGACCGCAAATGAGTTGCGGTGGTTTTGTGCTAGTATGGCGATGTGGGCGTCGGCTTGTTCTGTCTTTGGACACATAGGTTTCCGTATCTCATATTTTGCTGTGGTGAACCTATCTTAATTATATTTTAACATAATGATCCCTAGTATGAGTTATGATGTGGGATTGATTTTTTAGGTTTCAGCCCTTACCGTTTTTTTTTTTTTTGGGGGGGGGGTGGAGGGGCCAAATGGGGTTTTTCCAATTTTTTGTTTATATTTTTACTATTAGATTTGTTGCAATGAATTCTAATAGAATGGATCCCTCTCGTGTGACTCTATGTATTATTATTTTGGAGTTAAGGGGGGGGGGACAAAAACAGCTACGCCCCAATATTTGAAACTTTTTTATTTATCATTCAATATTGATGGTTTTTTTTCCAAAAGATTCCTTCTGAATAATTCAGTAATATATACCCAAGTATTTTTTCTATATGTTACCGTTTTCAAGATAAAGGGGTCGAAAGGGCTGAAAACGCTATTTTCAGGGTTACTTAAAAGATTTCATATCCAATTTTGATGGAATTTTTTTCAGTGTTTTCTTCTCAGTGAGAGCTTTCAACATTGTCACCGCTGATTTTTTTCTGTCTTTTACTGTTTTCAAGAAAAAAGTTGCCAAACCGGCTAATACGCCATATTCAGGGGTACATAGATTTTTTGTTTTTCATCCATTTCTGAGGGGATTTTTTTTACATTGATTCCTCTGAATGAAAGCTTTCAGAATGGTTGAAGCCAATTTTTAGCTCACCTGGCCCAAAAGGCCATGTAAGATTTTGCCGTCGGCGGTGGTGGCGGCGTCGTCTGTTTACTTTTCACATTTTCATCTTCTCCTCTGAAACCATTGAACAGATTTCAACCAAAGTTGGCAGAGATGTTAGGCAGATAGTCCTTTACTAGATTTATGAAATTGGTGCTGATCCAAAATTCAACATAGCTGCCAGGGCTAATTATGTGTTCTGATTGGTCCAAATTTCAAACATCTTCTTGTCAGAAACTACAAAGTTGATGTTACTTTGCAAAAATGATAGTTACGTGACCTGTACTTAACTTGTGAATTGTTTGCCGATCGGAAAATCAAAATGGCCGCCATGATGCAACTTAGTTAACATTGGACCCTATCGGAATTTCACATTTTCATTTTTTTTCTGAAACCACTGAACAGATTTCAACCAAACTTGGCAGAAATGTTAGGCAGGTGGTCTTTTGCCAGGTTTGTGTTTTTGTGCCGATCAGAAATTCAAATGGCCGCCATGAAGAACCTTAGTTTAACACTGAACCTTATGGGAATTTCACATTTTCATCTTCTTCTCTGAAACCACTGAACAGATTTCAACCAAACTTGGTAGAAATGTTAGGCAGTTGGTCCTTAACCAGATTTGTGTTTTTCGTGCCGATCAGAAATTCAAAATGGCCGCCATGACGCAACTTAGGTTTTTAACATTGGCCCCTATGAGAATTTCACATTTTCATCTTCTTCTCTGAAATCACTGGATAGATTTCAATTAAATCTGGCAGAAATGTTATGCAGGCGGTCCACTACCAGATCTGTGTTTTTCGGGCTGATCAGAAATTTAAAATGGCCGTCTTGAAGAAACTTAGTTTAACATTGAACCCTATGGGAATTTCACATTTTCATCTTCTTCTCTGAAACCACTTAACAGATTTCAACCAACATTGGACCCTATGGGAATATGTTTAGTTCTTCTCGTCAGAAACTACGAGCCCAATTCAACTAATTTTTGCATGAATGATCATTGGATGGACCTCTACAAAAGTTATGTTTTTTGCCGATCGAAGAAACAAGATGGCGACCATAGCGGGACATAGTTTAACATTGGACCCTATGGGAATATGTACAGTTCTTCTCGTCAGAAACTATGAGCCCAATTAATATTGAACTGAATTTTTGCATGAATGATCATTGGATGTACAGAAAACATAATTTGCCAGGTGAGCGATTACAGGCTCCGTGGAGCCTCTGGTAATAACTAAATTGCATTATTGTGTCAAACATATTACAGTGTCCAACATATTACTGTGTCAAACATTTTTCTATCAAGCAAATACTAGGTGAATATTTATTTTTAGTGTTCTGTTGTCAACATGCTTGAGTCATTACATGTTGCGCTTGCAAAGCACCTTAGTTAGCAAATTGTGAAGAAGCAGAAATTTGTTAAAAGTACTTTTTATTTGTAGATGATCTTCATTTTGATGAAAATACATAAAGATCATATTCTGCAGCTTAAGGAACAACAACTTGAAACAACATTTACAGCAGATATTTACTACTCAGAGCCTAAAGATCTGCTAAGAAAAGAAGATCGAGATCAATTGACAGAGGCATTTACCAGGCTTACCAATATTTAATTTTCAAACACTGAAATAGAAGCATTTAATGGAGGAAAAAGGAAGAGGAAAAAAGTTTTGTCTTGTCATATGTATATTTGTTGCTTAGTTTTTCAAGAATTTTATTGCCTTGTGCCATGAGTGCAGTAAAAGATTTGTCAACAGAATTCAAATGATTTTGCACAAGCTGGAGGTAGATGAATACTAAAATGTGAAAGAAAAGCTTCAATTATATAGTATGCCCCTGCATATAGGTGATGAAGGCATTTGGTGCTACCATTTTTTTTATACAAACACAAAATTTGGAATGTTTTACTTTTGTCGTTTCAAAGTTATACCTTACCAGTTAGATGTTGGGGGTGGAGGACTTTACCTTTGACGGGGGCATAATTGTGTCCCATGGACACATTCTGTTCTAAGTTTGATATATTTTACCGTTTTCAAGTTAAAACTAAAAGGGCCCCGGCCAAGAGGCCAAAAAATTACATTTCTGTGTGAGCTTTTGGCATAAAAAAAACGAAAAAATTTAATTTGTCACAAGGCTTTACAATTTTCAAATTGATTTAGGGTTAAGAAACTGCAGAAGAATATGATTTTGAGGTCAAGTCAATAGAAGGAAATTAAAAGAATTAAATTATGGATGAAACAAACTAATATTTATTGAAATCAATGATACAATTTTAATATTAATGAAAATTGTTTTTATTGATCTATAATGTATGTAAATGAATTAATTAATTAAAAGTAGCTGTTACACTGAAGTGATATCATCAAATGTTTGGTCATCTTACTTGTTTCTCAAAAATGACATAAGATTGACATGACAATTGGCCAGTCCATGGTGTCATGTGTTCATGTTGTTGCGTGTTTCAGACTGCATATGGTGTCAGTTCACATGTGAGGAGGTTGAACAAGAACAAGAAGTGTTACCTACATAGAATTACATCTGTGGAGCAGCAATAGTTTGTCCCTTTATTCCTTGATGATACTCTGCTTTTCGTGGTCAAATTGTTTATTATTCTGTCACCTGACTAAAAGTCAGGGTGAGCTTTTACCATGTTTGAGAACACGTAATTTTCCATATCAGGCATTCCGATGGATAATTACGTTATTTTTTCATGTGATTTAGATGTATAAAATAATCTACATGTTGTATAGATTTTACATCCGTGAAGCAGCAATAGTTGTCCCTTTATTCCTTGATGATACTATAGATATTACATTGAAATATTATTTCTCCAAAAAAAAAAGAAAGGTCTTTATGAAGATCGATATTCAGTGATATGCTTTATGCCATTATTATTTCCCTTGACTTCAAGAGCCAAATCACTTTTTTGTTTATTTTACCTATAACAGCAGTGGAAATGATAGTTTATTAAAGTTTTTTCTTCCTAAAGTATAAACGCTTTCAATCATGTCAGCCATATGTTTGCAAAAAGTTCTTGAATAAAACCTAGGCGAGAGATTTATTTTGGTACACCCGCTACATGATTATATTACGTTGGTATGTTAATTGGTAATCCTAAATATTATTAGCTGTCGACATAGAGGTACCTCTGTTTAGGCCTAAAACCCAAAAGCAACCGAAAAGATTGCTTTAACCAACTTTTGAAAATAAGGAACATAGATTATGTTCCAGAAAAAAAATAATAAAATAAATAAAAATAGTAAGACAGTTACCATTTTCTTAACAGAGCAAAGTTAAATGAGATCTGATTACTTCCTACATATAAAAAAGAAACGTGTGGAAGATTTTGAAAATTGGCTAAGCAGACGGAAGAGATTTTTTTTATCATTTTCCTCATAAAACTATAAAGGCTGATTGCTGCCATCTTGATTGGCGGGTTGGGTCATCGAATACAATTCCAAAACGGGACCACCAAAGGACAATTCCACCAATGTTTGGTCATTATTGGCCAAGCAGTTTCAGAGGAGAAGAGTTTTAAACATTTTCCTCATAGGTCCTATGTTAAAACTATATCAATTAATGGCGGCAGTCTTGGTTGACAGGTGGGGTCATCGGACACAAGTCTGAAAGGGACCACCCAAGGACCATACCATCAAAGTTTGGTCCCTCATGGCCCAGTAGTTTCAGAGGAGAAGGTTTTAAAACATTTTTCCCACTGAGTCTTATGTTAAAACTATGTCGGCTGAGCCTCTACAGCTTTATAGATAGGATTTCATCAGAAAGAGCAGTTAAAGTACTAAAAAACGTGTCTCAGATTTTGTTTGCAGGGTCTGGAACTTGAAATTAAATTATTTTAACATGAGACCCGATATAGAAAATCTGAGACACAGTTTCTTAGCGTTTTACCTGCTCGTTCAAAGGAATTTATCATTTTGTGCCTACCTATAAAGCTGTAGACGCTATTTTCAGTAGAGAAAGGTATTGAAAAATTCCATTTTCCCCCAAATATGGTTATTTAAACGTTGATACTTATAAAGAATTGAGTTTTAGGCAGAACTACATTTAAGTTGATTTCTTCTTCTTTCATTTGGTACCTCATGTTTTAACATCTTGAGTAGTAACAAAGTTATGGGCATTCAATGCCAGATACTGAAAATTTCCCACAATTTTTTGTATAGTACTACCTTAAAACTTTCATAGGAATTGCTTATTTTATTGTTAACAGTAAAATTTCGAGATGTCTAATTACATGTGTGATTATTTAGAAATCAAATGACTTCAATCATATAAATGTTGATATTCAGTTTTTCGATAAGTGCAAGCCTTCAAATTTTGCTCTATAGTATACAGCAATTTCATTTAAAACGTGATACAATTCGTATCTGTTCTAATAATAATCTTTTAAAGATAGAATGCAATTAATAGTCGGTTTCCACAATTTCGTGTTAATAGTAGTATAAGTGTGTGTAAAATAAACGAAGGAAATAGAATTTCTAGCTGCTAAGGGAAAAATAGTCGTCTAGTGAGTTGAATATATAAGTTAATTGCCGATCCATAAATAATTTTGTAACTTTCAAATATGTCCTTCAAAATACGCCAAAATTAAATTTGGTTTATTGTCTTGACCCGATATGCAATGCAATATTTCGTGCGTTTCTTAGTTTTCCCGTAAATTGCCGATATGTATTTGAACGTACAGATCCTATCTTTTAAAAGAATTTCGTGAAGAAACAGTATTCTGTCTGTATTTTATGTTTTATACGTGCATGTAACCAACATTTCTGTGCAAACAGATTTCGTACATTTTCTTCAACCTCTGTATTTAATGTTTTATACGGGCATTTATCAAATATGCAATGCAATATTTCGTGCGTTTCTTAGTTTTCCTATAAAGTGCCGACATATGTTTTCTCGCTAGTTTGTGATCTTTTAAAGTAAAATGAAATGAAGAATTTTATGTAAAAACATTACTCTGTCTGTATTTTATATTTCATAATTACATGTACTCAAACTTTCTGTGCAAAGAGGTCTTGAACATTTTCTTAAACCTCTGTATTTAATGTTTTATACGTGCATTTTCCCAATATGCAATATTTCGTGCATTTCTTAGCTTTCCCGTAAAATGTCGACATGTATTCGAAAGTACAGCTAGAATTATGGCATTTCTCGCTAGTTTGCGATCTTTTAAAGTAAAATAAAATGAAGAATTTCGTGCAGAAACATTATTCTGTATGTATTTCATGTTTTATACGTGCATGTACCCAAACCTTCTGTGCAAACAAATTTCGTACATTTTCTTCAACCTCCGTATTTGATGTTTTATACGTGCATTTACCCAATATGCAATGCAATATTTCGTGGGTTTCTTAGTTTTCCCGTAAATGCAGAGGGCTATTTTACCGGAAAAAAGTTGTAAGAATAGCCAAATGTCTTTGAAAATTTTTGATCATGTACTGAATATGGAATTAAATTTTAATTAAATTTCAATACGTTTTATCGATTATAAATTACGTATAAAACACCTAGTACATATTGGCCATTTTAAAAGAATGTCGAATTTCCTGTACACCTAAAAAGTAATTTGATTTTAAAAATGCTGATTTATGGGTTTAAACGAAAGTGTTCGCCATTTATGAGTCTTTACATCAGCAACAAATTTGATTTAGATCTGTTTTGGTGAAATTTTAAATCGATAGGTATAACACTATTGTTGTCAATAATAATAATAATAAAAACTTTACCGATTCGCTTTTTCCTTAGCGTGTTTATCCGCAACTGTGTAAACTTTAAGTGTTAAAGCAGTGAATATGAATGTCACAAAAATCTTTGCAACTTATTTATCGACATATGGCATGTTAATGTATAAACTAGGTTTTCACTAAACTGTTAAACTGTAACTTATAGGAATGATGGGTCATTGTAGTTTAGTTTGTGGTCAACAATAAGGGGATGACCATTTGATTCTGAGAGGGGGGGCTGGCACATTTGGTGAGGCTTTCACTCAGACCTGGGCCAAAATATTTGAATATTTATTTTCTCCTCTTGAAAAAAGTGAGAAGCAAAAAAAAAGGGTTATTTAATTCAGGGTCAGAATATTTATTTTCTACCTATGTGAGACCAATTTATTTATTTTCACATCTTTCAAGGTCAGAAAAATTATTTCCAGAAACTGCCAGCCCCCCTAGAATCAAATGGTTGTCTGTCCCCTAATGGCGAGAGCATACACAAACATAATGGTATACATACAGTGTAAATATAGGAACGAGTGCATGGAAAAGTCGAGTTAAAGTTCGAGTTGAAGTTCGAGTTCGAGTTAGAGTTCGGCTTCAAGTTAAATTTCGAGTTCAAATTCGAGTTAATGTTCGAGTTCAGCTTCGAGTTAATGTTCGATTTCTATTTCTAGTTATTAATGTTCGAGTTCGAGTTAATTGTATGTTAGTTAAACAATTTAGTGATCGATTATGGGTAGTAGTTTTCCAAAAGCACGAATTTTTGACATTTTCTTTTGTAAGACATATCAAAAGCGCGAGGATTATATATCTATTCAAGTACAGTATTCTCATGTAAACACTGTTCATATTCAGTATATTGACAAGTATTTACAGATTGATGGTATGCCAACACTTTCACATATTTTCTCTTGGAAATTCATCATTTCTGTAATGTACAGCGTTCGACCATGAAACGGCCCACGGGTGAACAAGAATCATGTTTTTATACATTGTACATGTACCAACAATGATGTTTGTATGGTTAACAAAACATCTCATGTATTAGATGTTTTTGCCAAAAAAGATTGTACCATACTCATGTAACAAAAATTTAAGAAATGTCGCTTTACATGTGCATGTACTATGTTGGAAAACTTTCTGTTATTCAGCGACGTTATAAAGTTATATTGACATTTCGATGTACATTGTCAGAGACTTGAGATCCAAATATTGGAATTTTTCCCAACATTGAATACCTACAAAAATTTACCAATCTGCAATTGGGGAACTAAAGTTTATTTCTTGTATATAGTATACATGTATATTGTACTTTAACGGTATGTGTGTGAAGGGGTTAGTTGAACACATAGACTTGGGATTTCCCTTTAAGAAACTGAATTTTTACATGGGATTGTAAGTGTTTATAACATAATTATTCTTGCTATAATTCCTGGGATTAAAAATTGATGTCCTATCCCTACCTGTTCAGAAAATAGGGGCCCAAAGGGGCTGAAAACAGTATTTATTATATGTTTCCATTCAATGACTTTTTTTTCAGTTTCCATGAAATTTTAGAATAATGATCCTTGCTACAAAATAAAGCCTTGAATTGAAAATGGAGGGACTATCCCCTCCCGTTTGGAAAGAAAAGGCCCAAAGGGGCCAAAATTTGTTTTTTTATACTTTCTGGCATGGAGCGTTCATTTTTTTTTGTCTGATTTTGATGCATTTTTTTTCTTTGAGATCTCCTTATTGAAAAATCTTTCAGTAGTATGCCAACATATTTGACATAGCTTTTACCGTTTCCGAGATACAAGGGGTTAAAAAGGGCCAACACCCTAAATCGTAAATTTTTAATTTTAAGTTTTTACTGTTTCCAAGATATAAGGGGTAAAAAATGGCTAATGCCCTCAATTGAAACATGTTTTAATTTAAACCCCTATTTTGGCAAACTTTTTTTCATAGCATATGCAGTGATTAGTACATGTAGGAAAAGGCAGTGAATTTTATCATTTTGCACCAATTTTTGTGTCCAGCAAATTACTGTGTCAAGCTCAAAATTGTGTTCACATTCATTTGATGTACACACTTGTTCAAATTGCTCTGTTCGACATGCTGCAGTCGTATCATACTGTGCTCAGTGTAGCCCTTTATTTCAGGTTGATGCAAAGCGAGATCTTGATTTAGCAATGCCAGAAGAGTATGACTGCAACTAAAAGGGAAAACAAAAAAAATCTACAGGACAATACAAGATCTTCACAACGGGAACCAGACAATCAAAGAACAGACTACAATGAAAATAAAAAGTCTCAAGACATATGGGAGTGATACATTCTTGCGGTTTATATATTACAAAGGTCATTCTCAAAGTAGTTATGTATCTGTCACACTTGTTATTTGTATCGAGTTTGCAGTACAGACACTATTTTGAATGGTCACAATCACCATGGAAAAAGAATAAGAACATTATACAATAAATGTACATTATGCATTCGCGCCTACAAGAAGATAACTGGTTTGCATGTTTTTTTCACATATTATATGCATTGTATTTACACATTCATATATGATGAATTACAAAATGAAATTGGCTATTAAGTTACAGTGTTTGTTGTTTCCACAACTTATTGATTCTTTGTAAAGATAATTTTTATGCTCCCTCCATAAGGCAACAGGGGCATTAAGTTTTACCTTATCTGTCTATCTGTCTGTCCATTCTTTTGGTTTCCCGTTTTGGCTTTCCATTCAATAACTTAAGTTAGCTTTGATCAAATGTTTTGAAATTTGGATATGGTGATGTCAAGTTTGATTGTGACCGATTTCACTTTCGACGTTCCTGAGTTATGTCCCTTTATGAAGTGACTTTCTTAATTTGACTTAAGCCTTTTATAAGTCACTTCATCTATTATGAAGTATGAAATTGTAAAATTTTTGGTTTCCGTTCTATAACTTGAATGTGTCTTAACCAAATCAAAAGAGATTTGGATATATTGTCAGGAACCACCTGAGTTATGTCCCTTATGAAGTACAAAATTTTAAATTTTATGGTTATTGTCTTTGTTAAGTAGAAAACAAATCCAGGATTTGTTTAGTGCAGGGGTCCAGGATGTGATTTTTCTCCAGAATCAAGGATTTCTGTAGATCATGTCTACATGTATATCTATCATGGCGTTCTATGATATCGCGGTACTTATGAATTTATGTTTCCCGACCGAGATTTATAAATCTTATGTACAATGCGGAAAATTGGACAAGAAATGATTTCATAATATCTTTTTGAAAAAATATAGTTTTATATGAAAAATTATGTTGGGAAATTTTATTTCTTTATAATACTGTACGCCAAAGCAAAACTTGAAATTTATTCACGTTCGTGAGAGCAAGTATCAGGCTCGTATTATCCGACATTCGTAATTATCTGAAAGAAAATTGGCAGCACGTGTCTTATTTTTTCAACAAAGTTACAGAGTCATTTACACGTAACATACGCAACACACGAAGTCCGTTTTGCATTATACATCAACATAAACTAGCAGACGACGTCTAACAAAAACTTTGGAGAAAAGTATCAATCCTTTTAAATACATTTTTAAAATTTAAAGATGATGGTACCAGAGCATATGATAAATGGCGACCGAGTTAAGATGAACAATAAAATTAGTCAAAACTCACTATTTGCCTATAAATTTGTACGTTTGTGGACGATCACAAGCAGACAGCCTTTGTTTACTTTCGATTTCTTAATATAGAATATCGGACAGGTAGCGTTCTTACCATAGCAACGGGTCTAACTAAATACCGCGATATGATAAGAAGGGAGTATATTTCCATGTGTTATTTGCTGCTTTGGATAAGCTTTTCCTGCAAGATATCAATTGAGTGGATATAGTTATTGGATGGTGAATTTTGTGTCCATCTTGCTTGTCAACACAATTCAGATCAAACAAACAAGAGAATCCTCACCAAACTTGGTCCGCATAATCACTACAAGGAAAAGATTACCCTTATTGATTGTCAAGGTTACCCATGTCAGAATGAAATGCCTTTCATAAGCATTTCACTAGCATTTGAAATGTCAAAATTTTAAAATTTCACTAGCTGTAGAGATTGTCGCGGGAATAGAACGTTTATACATTTGTACTTTCCCATTGTCGACGTCGCCTTGTCCATGACGTCGCCGTGGGCGGAAGTGAAGATTCAAAGTAAACGTAAAACCTAGAAGTGTATTCATTTTAGCCATAACGCCTTTTAACGATATTTTTGGTGCCGTGACCTCATGGAGTTAGACAAATTGAAGTCCATACGAGCTGGGAACAAGAGTGTTATTACGAAATTTTTCGCTAAAATCGAAGATGCAAGAGACAGTTCGGAGATTGACATTGAAGCAGTGACTACGAACTTTGAGAAAATACTCAAAAAACAAACATTGTTAGAAGAGATAAGTGAACAAATTCTACAACAAACAAAGCCGGAAGATGTGGAAGAGGAAATTTTGGAATTGGAAGAATATTCAGTGACACTGGAAACAAAAATCAAACATATACGTAAGTTCATTCACGATATCCAATCCTCCGCTAAGCCACGCCAACTTGAATCTTCTCAATCTCATGCACTCACCGCAGATTCTCCGCCTTTCGTTCCCTCTGTTCACGCTCATCAGTATGACAGCCAACACATGCAATTCAGCAATCCGCTTCACAACATACAGCCAAGCATGTCGTCAAATTACAGTCGTAGTAGTAATGATAGCCATCGCCTACCAAAACTAACACTTCCCAAGTTCTCTGGTCATATTCTAGAATGGCAGAGCTTCTGGGACTCGTTCGAGTCAGCTGTACACATGAATACATCACTCACAAACGTACAGAAATTCAATAAACCCTTTCACGATAACTGCGGGGCTATAATTTTTTGGCGGGAATTGAGTGGAAACGTGCACTTTCCCAGAAAAATTGAGACGTCACAATATCTATTTGATTGTTCTCTGACGTCAAACAGAGGGAAAGTGCACGTTTCCACTCAATTCCCGCCGGAAAATAACAGCCCCGCAGTTATCGTGAAAGGGTTTATTACCTAAAAGCACAGCTAGTAAATGAAGACCTTCAGTCCATCTCAGGATTTGCATTGACAAACCTTAATTACGATGAAGCCATAAACGTTCTGAAAGACAGGTTCGGCAACAATGACAAAGTAGTAAGCACATACTTAGAAGCACTGATAGAAATCCCGCAACCAAGAAACGAGCTCCGAAGTTTGAAAACATTCTATGACCAAATAGAATCCTACGTCCGAGGACTAGAGGCTTTAGGGGAGTCCCAGGATACATACGGTAAGCTATACTTGTACCGATCATCTTGAAGAAACTACCTGGAGAAATGCGAAGAAACTTACGACGAGTACACGGAACGAGCACTTGGGTACTAAGGGACCTCAGGAGTAGTATATTGGAAGAGATAAAAATCATGGATGAAGGACAAGACGTACACGAATATAACAGCATACCAACGACTTCGTCATTCGTTACCGGAGCTAGACCGAAGCCACGACAAAATCAGTACGTTCCCCAGACAGTAGAGAAGCGCCCATGTGTTTTCTGTCACGAAATGCACTCACCTACCAATTGTACAAAAGTAACCGACATATCAGCACGCACAATCATTGTGAAACGAGAGAAATTATGTTTTAATGGTCTCGGCAACCACAGATTAAACGAATGCAAGTCGAATAATACATGTAGGAATTGCAGAAAGAGGCACCATACTAGTATATGTAACCAGAACAACAAGCATATTCCAGCTGTAAAGAATGCACAGAAACACGAGAGTCGAACTCAGATAAACCGAACAAACCAACAATCACAGCCGAAATCCACATCAGTAAACCTGATCAATGACGCAGAGTGTAACAACACAAGCATTCTGTACTCACATTCAACCGAATCAAGAACGAGAATACTTTTGAAAACAGCAGTAGCGCCTGTCGGATTCAACCAGACATTTCTAGATACTAATATCTTATTCGACGAGGGAGCACAACGATCAAACTTAACCTGAAAACGACTGGAACAGAAGTCTTAAACTTATCAACTTTTGACGGTGGAGACAATGATACGAGAAGAAACCTTGATAGAGCAACAGTATACTTGCAAACCGAGTTTGGACAGAAATTGCCGTTCAAAGTACTAATAGTACCGCAGATAGCTATGCCATTACAAAATCACATTTATAAAATAGAGAATCAGCATGAGTATTTGTGTGGATTGAAACTAGCACACCCAATCACTCAACAGGAATCTTTCGAAATCTCGCTTTTGATAGGCGCCGACTATTATTGGGACATTGTAGAGGACCGAATCATCAGAGGAAATGGACCAACAGCGGTGAAGTCCAAAATTGGCTACTTGCTTTCAGGACCAGTAAAAGAAGATCGTGAACAAAACAATCGAACATCAACTACAAGCATGCTCAACGTGTTGATTTCCCACAAGATCGACGAGCGAAAAATCGAAGATTTCTGGAATTTAGAGTCGATTGGTATCAACAGTAAAGAAGCCGAGGAAACCCAAAACAAGGAGTATTTAAAGGCATACCAAGAGAACTTCATAGAATTCAGAGGTAACAAATATGTAGCAGGATTGCCATGGAAACAGGACCATGATGAACTACCTTCAAATTTTGTCGTCGCAAAGATGAGAACTGAGAGCGTTATTCGGAGATTGAGTCAAAAACCTGATATGTTGGAAAAATATGGAAAGATCATAGCAGACCAGGAGCGCCGTGATTTCATTGAGAAAGTAAATGACACAGATTCAGGCGCACTCAGATTACACTACATACCACATCACTCCGTATACAAAGAGTCAAGTACCACGCCAATCAGAATTGTGTACGACTGTAGCTGTCGTCAGTCACAAAACCATCCAAGTCTGAATGATTGCTTGATGGATACCCCATCTGAACTAAACGATTTGACCAAAATATTGCTGAGATTTAGACCTAATCCAGTTGCAATAACCACTGACATTGAAAAAGCTTTCCTTCATGTTGGTTTAAATGAAGCTGACCGCGACGCCACACGTTTCTTATGGCTCAGTGATCCGTCCGATCCATACATTCCATTACAGACATACAGATTCAAGTCCGTCTTGTTCGGAGCTACATGCTCACCTTTTATTCTAAGCGCCACACTACTGAAACACTTGCAGTTGAGCAACAACAAAACAGCGAATATCATGGAGAGAGATATATATGTGGACAACGTAATTTCTAGTGTGCGAGACGAGGCCGAGGCTATACAGTACTTCCTTGAGGCAAGACAAATGATGGCCACTGCTGGATTCAACCTTCGATCATGGTCATCGAATAGCGAAAATGTAAGACAAATAGCTAAAACTCACGGAGTGTTAGATAAAGACAAGAATACAAAGGTCCTTGGGATGCTTTGGGACAGTAAATCAGACAATTTGATATACCCAACACGGACAGTCGGATTGCAAACCAACGACAAAGTAACAAAACGTGAAATCTTAAGATCTATGATCCGCTTGGATTACTTACACCAGTCACAATCAGAGCTAAAGCTTTTATTCAAGAACTATGGAAGAGTGGACTTGATTGGGATGAACCGATATCTAATGACTTTCGAAATACATGGATGGACATAGCTAGTGATATACAGGAAGTAACAAAAATCGCCATTCCAAGACCGTATTTACAACAAAGTACTTCAGAAAACTGTAGTCTACACGTCTTTACAGATGCAAGTCCGATAGCTTATGGAGCTGCCGCATACCCGGTATATATGCAATGGATTGGAATCTTCTTTAATCATGGCAAAATCTAGGGTAGCGCCAGTGAAAACTCTAACACTTCCACAGCTAGAACTCATGGCAGCAGTGATAGGATCCAGATTATTGACTCATATAAAATCAACGTTGGAGTTCAAGAATGTAGTTTATTGGTCTGACAGTAGTATTGTTTTACATTGGCTGAAGTCAACGAAACAATTAAAGCGATTCGTAGTGAATAGAGTAAACGAGATCAGAGAAGCAACTAGCAACTCAAAATGGAGGTACTGTCCTACGGAATATAATCCCGCCGACTTAGTTACCCGAGGAATCACGGCAGCCAAATTTACCGAAAGTAAATTGTGGAGAATGGGACCGGAATGGATCATAGACCAAAATCAATGGCCAAATCAAGTTCCGATTTACAGAAACTGTGATGTCAACTATCAACGAGGAATGTGAGGTAAAGATCAACAGAGCAAGCGACTTCTACATCGCAAATGTTCTTGATATTACGAAATACAGCAATTACAGGAAATTAGTTCGTGTGACCGCATACATTCAGCGGTTTATATTCAACTGTAGAAGTGGCAAGGACGACCGAAAAACTGGACCACTAAAACCTACGGAAACTGACTTTGCCGTCAACACTTGGATACAACACTGTCAGGAATCGTCATATGATACCGAATTATCGATCCTGAAAATGCTGGAAAGAAATCACCAAACAATTCTTCGAGAATACGACAACTTAGACTATTCATTGATGAAAATGGATTAATCAGATGCAATGGACGAATACATAACGCAGCTATTCCAGAACAAGCAAAATTTCCGTATCTCTTACCACCAGATCACACTTTCACGAAACTTGTCGTAACTGATGCACACGAACAATTACTACATTCTGGATTGAGTGCGACTGTAACTTACTTGCGTCAGCAGTACTGGATACCAACTATTAGACAATGCGTAAAGAAGATACTTCACAAATGTGTCCGTTGTAAGAGAGTAATCGGAAAACCGTATCAGTCACCTATTACGCCTCCGTTACCAAAAATTAGAGTGCAAGAAGCACCCCCGTTTACCTACACAGGCGTCGATTACACTGGAGCGTTGATCATCCGAGGAAAAGATTCAACCTACAAGAAAGTGTATATATGTCTTTTCACATGCGCCTCAACCCGCGCAGTACACTTAGAAGTCGTACCAAATCTTAGTGAAAACTCATTTATTCAAGCGTTCAGACATTTCATCAGCCGGAAATCTTTGCCAAGAATTCTAATTTCGGACAATTCAACAACGTTCATAGCTGGTTCGGAGGAAATCAAAAGACTTTGCAAATCTGAACTGATAATGTACTATTTAGGTACACATGGCGTTGAATGGAAGTTCATACCAAAACGCGCGCCCTGGTACGGCGGATTCTGGGAAAGACTTATTGGCTTAACCAAAACAAGTTTAAAGAAAGTTCTTGGCCGCTCGCAAGTAGATATGGAAACACTAGTGACTGTTATTTCTGAAATCGAGTCAATTCTGAATGATAGGCCGTTAACCTATCTGTCATCGGACATAAAGGACTGTGAAACATTGACACCAGCACATCTATTGTACGGCAGACGCATTACAACACTACAGTATCCGCAAGTGGAAATCGACGAGACTAATGATCCGACTTATATTGAACATTCCAATGTTAACAGACGTGCAAAGAACCAAATTCTTCTCATTCAAAACTTTTGGAAACGCTGGAAAATGGACTATCTAACTTCCTTGAGTGAATTCCATCGAACGACTGGATATAATGAACAGAAAATCAAAATTGGCGACATCGTACAAATTCACCATGAATCGCTACGAGTTAACTGGAAAATCGGAGTTGTAACCGATGTAGTTCGAGGAAATGATGGCTACGTTCGATCTGCACGCATAAGGACGAAAACGGGAGAAACTACAAGGCTGATCGTCAAATTATATCCTTTAGAGGTGACTGACTCAGAAATGAACACTAACTTTCCGAATGTGGACGATAACAGTGATGATAAAATGAAAACAGACGACAGACCGATTCGTCAAGCAAGAGCGAAGGCCCTTGTGGACAGGAAGAAGATGAAGCAGTTGATCTTATTTGTGAAATGGACATTCCGCAAATTTAATAGAGAAATGGACTTTCTATATTCGTTTACTATTCAGATATTTCATGGACTTTAATTGATAATTGTGCTAATTGTGTTCAGTTCAAGAGAAAGTTTTCATAATTTACACAACGCGATTCAAAGACAATTTCATTTGCATAGAGACTTTAATTATCTTGATTTATGGACTTTAAATTTCATTATATTGAATTGTGATTCCTTTTTATAGTGAAATATTTCTTTTCGCGGCCCCCAGTATGTAGAGATTGTCGCGGGAATAGAACGT
Source organism: Lithophaga antillarum (assembly GCA_028566495.1). Taxonomy (NCBI): domain Eukaryota; kingdom Metazoa; phylum Mollusca; class Bivalvia; order Mytilida; family Mytilidae; genus Lithophaga; species Lithophaga antillarum. Next base: position 1,435 of record JAOXYI010112339.1, on the reverse strand, counting down.
GTATACATTTGTAATTTCCCATTGTCGACCAATCTCCGGCACAGAGATCATATCCGCTCCGTTCATCACTTCGTATCACTACGCTAAATATGACCCAAACTCCGGAGCAGTGACGGTTCCGCTCCGTAGTGGAGTGACGGATACGGATCGGAACTGGAACTGCTCCGGGAGTTTGAATATGACCTCTGCCACACCTTTTAGGTGTCCTGACCGATTAACCGCGCAAGGTTTTACACAATATAGTTCCAAGTAAATAAAGATGGCGGACTACCATGAATATCTATCCCAATTGAGTCTTTCTTTTGTGTTAAAAGAAAGACAAATACAGGTTTTGAAATTGTTGGAAACTGGAAAGAATCCTGAAATATTGGCAGTCCTGCCAACTGGTTATGGCAAAAGTTTGATTTATATGCTTTGCCCCCTGCTAATGAAGGGAACGATAATAGTGTTTTCACCGCTGACTGTAATCCAGCAAGACCAGTTGGAGAGGCTAAAGGGTACAAACCTGAAAGGCCAGGGATGCAGATTAACTTTTTTCTTCAAGGAGCCAACTGGGCCCCTAGCATTGAAAATCTAGGGGCCCAACCAAAATGTCAGGGGCCCAATATTCCAAAGTAAAATTTGTCAAAAGATATTTTTATATTTTGTAATATTTTTAATACATTGTATTAATAGAATATCTTTTCATCCACAATGCATATCATCCAATAATTTTTTTTTCAAGTTTAATTTCTCTAATCTATAAAAGTTACAACCACAAGGGCTTGCTCCAGATCAATAAAAAAAGACTGAGTATTTACATCCTTGCCGCTTTAAATCCTTTTATTTTCAATTTTTGTCGAATTTTACCTTTATGGCCGCGGGATGAATCTTAAAATTATCCTTTGTCAACAAAATATAGCAATAATTATCGTTTGAGTACCATAAATATGTATTGAAACACCGTGAACTTTGAAATAGGGCAGAAACGAAAGTAGCTGACCTTGACATTTCATGACTTCCCTGTTTATGGTTTAAGCTCATGAAACGATCCGAGAGAATCCGAAAAGTTGTGCATGTCAAGGTCCGATCTTAACATTGATACTTGGTCCTTTTATTGACCTGTGACCGATTGTGGGTTCTAAATTGATTCAAGATTCTTGAAATATTGCAGAACCGGAAGTTGACTGGATATCGACGATTTAATATTACGGATTCGGAAGCGAAACGAAACAAAACTTGCATTGGCTGTATCATATCGTAGTCGCCACCTGGGCTCCCGACTAGTAAATTTTAGGCGCCCAGACGAATTTTCACTCGCCATTGGCGAGTGGGCGAGTGCTAATCTGCATCCCTGAAGGCTGTATTAGATTGAGCCGTTAGATTGTTTAGGGACGAAAGAAGGGGGCATTTTTTGAAATCAATTACCTTTAACGCCAACAATCCTTGTATACTT
>JAOXYI010112231.1:0-11971 GCA_028566495.1 Lithophaga antillarum | reverse complement strand
ATGTTGCGCAAACAAGAGTCCCACTTTGTGTAATTTGAGGATCCCCAAAAGGGGTAAATTACTTTTTTTTAATTCAAGTGTTAAAAACGTCATATTTATTATGATATATTTTCAACATGTGTAGTTATGTATTTAACATTTATATTTAAACCAGAAGCTTATATGGCACAAGATGAGGAGTAAGAGGGTCAAGCAGGGGGTTTGGGCGACTTTTGTATCAATTCATTTCTTCGCCATGGAAGTTGTATGCACACAGGGGGGTGGGGCTCAGTAGGGGACCCCAAATGGGGGTGGGGTGGATATTTTTAAATATTTTTAGCCATGGTAAATTTTCCACTATTGGGGTTCCAAAATTTATTCGGATGGGGAGGGGGTCCAAAAGGATTTCTCATTGATTTTTCAATGTTCAAAATGTAAGATTTACTGACACATGTTCCTTGTTTCTTTGTCAGCAGTGCTGGATTGATTTGAAAAACATGGCTGCTGTTGCCATTGAAACAGCAAAATCGCAAAAATTAAACGCGCATTTTGGACGGTTGTCAACGAATCGCAATAATAAATGGAGGCATTAATTTCTGAATTTACTTATTATTATTTGTGATTTGTATTTTACATTTCCAGAGAAATGTTATTCTTTGCAGATTATTTTCAGCTGCAATCAAGTTGATAATCATATCAAGCTCCTTGAAATCTTTAACACAGAGCTGAAGGAACACAAAGGCAGGAATAGGAAAATTCAACATCCAGAATGAGAAGTAGTGTCTGTTAAATCCGGATCCTATAACTTTGGGAAAACTTCCACATTTGAAGGCTATGCCAACCTTTTGCATATTACATTTTGTTATAAATTTATTATCATTATTGATATTTTAATAGGTGTGATAAAAGGATGATCATAGTAGAAAAAAGTAGCTTGGACTGTTCTTTTGGTATTTTTTGAATTTTTCTTTAGTTCATTAATTAGATAATTCTTCAGTAGTTTGATATATACCCATATTTTCTGGCCTATAGGTTGAAACTTTTTTATTTTTCAATTACCATTTTACCAATATAAGTCTGTGGATAAAATGTCAATTAAACCTATAGTCCACATAGACTTATAGTCCAGAAAATACAGTATGTCTGAATTGCAAAAGGTTGAAAGAGGGTGGCGACTCTTGCCTGCAGAGCTGATCAAGCTTATCTTTCAATTTGAAAGATAAGCCTAACTCACCAGCATGTATGGAGAAAATATAAATATTAAATACAATAAAAACTTCCTTTTCATTAGGTTTACAGATTAATTAAACAATGTACATGTGTATGGATATTCAATATATATGCACTAATACATTTATTGCTATCTAGAATAGTAAAAACCCTGCAAGAAATTTAAAATCCAATGTTCTTAATCTGTACATACACACTTGAGAACACATTGTAAAAATGGTACCGACTCTGTTGAAGATATACTATGAATGTATTTTTTCCTTGTAATATCAATTTTCATGATCTTGAAAATCATGATTGATTTTAGAGTTTTTAATATAGCACTGTAAGATACAGAAGGAAATTATGTACATGTTGTATTTCCTTGGCTGTTGAATCTCATGGATTAAGTGAATCACCAACTTCACAAAAGTTATGCTGAAAGCAAGAAATTGGAAATTCTAAATGCTTGTACACTGAAGAGCTTTCAAGAGAATGAACGATAAAATCATCAAGGAACTTGCATATTAAATATGATAACTTTATTTAATTACCATTGACATTTAAATCTAATTTCAGATAATGGCAAGCCCTTCAAAAAGACAAAAGATAGAAAATTTGACAGACCATTTGATAGCAGCACATGAAAACCTTGACAGCCATCTTATATGTGGCATCTATCATGCCAATAAAAAGGAACATGAGGAAGCTGTTAAGGAGCTTGAGAAATGTAGAAGAGTTTTAAATGCCAATTACAAAAAATCTACATTTCTCATCAATGATATGAAGCTGCAGTATAATGCTGCTCTCCAAGAAAATGCAACACTTACTTCCAGGAACACTTTTCTTTTCAGGGAAAATTTATCTCTCAAAGATACAATCAAAACTCTTAAACAAAAAGTTAAAAACTTAAATACTTTGTTGGGAGAAACATTGGATGAATCATTATCTGATGATTTATTTTCATCACAGGAATCAGTATCTACCTCACTTGTTACCACTGCTTCCCAACAAACCAGCACGACCACTGTTATTGCCTCATCTCAAGGAAGCATTACTTCACAAGCATCAGTTGGTGACAACAGTACTAATGCTGATGTCAGCCTTTCTATTTTGTCTCAACCAAGCACCTCCGGAACAACTGTTAAAACTGAGGATATCAGAGAATGATGAATCTGCAGGATAAACACACCGAAACATTGACAAATAAATTCATTGACTTTGTTAAAACTGACATACTCATTTTAGAATTACTTAACATATCAGTTGCATATTTCTGATATTTATGTACTCATTGTATTTTCATCTTTTTTTTACAAAGGTTCTGCACATTGTATGCTCCACAGACATACATATACTATAATTTGCTTCTTTACTAACAAATAGTTTTTGTATATCTGATGTTTATGTCCCCATCACATTTTCCATCTTTATGAGTGGTTCTGCTGATTGATGTGCTGATTTGATATCAGTCTTTTTAATGTGGATTAGTGTTTTGTTTAATGACAGATGAAAACAGCATCTGTAGCAAAATAAATTTATATTATTTCATTTCAGCCTGATATTAGAAATGGGCATTTTATTCTAGAAAATGCTATCAGAGCATATCTTATTTTGGAGTTTAGTAAGCATAACAAGATGTTATGTTTGGTGTATTATGCAATGATTATTTAATATTACTACAATTTTATTGTGTGAAATCCTCATAACAGGTACTTATATACATACTGATGTTTACTGTCTTATGTTCATATATCTTGCATTATAAAGCCAGACTAAAGATCATTATGGTACTTTTGTTTGTGCACTGTGAAAGCCAGAAATTTGATTTTTTCAAAAAAGAAAATTATTCAGTAGTCAAATAAATACCTTTCATTTTCGTTTCTTTAAACCGCAACAGAAAGAAAAAACATATAACATTTGAATGGCTATTTGATAAACATTCAACAAATGAGGATAAAAAAGTGTGTACAAACCAACGAAATAATATTTAGTCTGGTTTTTACTACTTGTGATTTGATAATAAAACTTCAAAAAAAATTTCAGCTCTGAAGTAGTTGAATAACAGAATAAACAGAATATGGCAAGAAAAAAGAACAGGTCTACCAGGTCATCCAGACAAAAAGACAAGCTGCGTAAACAACAGCAAAGAATGCAGGTAAGATATTTTGAAAATAATTTTTATATCCCTTTATTAACTAAGAAATTACAAAATCTATGGTTTCCATTCATTAACTTGAATGTGACTCAAAACCAATTAAATCAAATTTGGATATGTTGGTAGGAACTACTAATGGCAGGTTAAATTCAATTAAGACCAATTTCACTTTTGACATTACTGAGTTACATCCCTTAATGGAGTACAAAATTGTGAAATTTATTGTTTCCATTCAATAACAAGTGTTGCTCTACCAAATCAAACCAAATTTTGATATGTTCTTAAGAGTCACTAAAGGCAGGTTAAAATCACTATTGACCAAGTCAATGTAATTTCTGACAAATTATGTGACAAGCTGAGCTATTTTATTAGTTTGCAGAAACCGTAGGTTTGTTAACATTGGGGACATCTATGCTTCCTATGGACACATTCTTTTTCATTTCTCTATATTCCTCTTATCATACTTTCTGAAATATTCTGTAGTACTCAGTAACAGTTCTATGTAGTTGGGAAAACATATTGATTTTGCTGCATTGCCTTTATATAAATGTCTATTGTTACGTTCACTGAAATGATCAGATTGAAAATTCAGAACAAAAGTGCACAGTTACATGTACTTGTCTTTAATTCCAATATAAAATCCAGACAGTAAGTGTAATGTCACTGAGAGATCATCCCATCCCATCCACATAAAGGCTGTATCGTTCAAAACTATCCAGCTGATGAAATTTAATTTTCTTGATAATTAATGTACAAAACACTACACTTAATGTCAGGTAGTTAAATTTTATGCAGTGGATAAAGGTTTGGAATATCTCACCCCTGGAGGCCATTATATCAAACACAATAGAGAACTAAACCTCAAACCTATGATTACAGCATTACAGCCATTGCATGCTGCTGTGACATTAAAAGCCAACAATCAATAAAACCTATGACATTCCCTAAAACGAAACCCCCTTTCACCTCTCCACGCTCCCCCTCAAGAAAAAACTGAGTTAACTTCAAACAAACTTACCTAAATAATTAGATTACACCAAAATCCAAAGAAGATTCAATAAAACCAACAAAACAATATCCATGAGAACAAGTGGTATGAATCTCCAGCCACTGTAACAACAATAAACTCCTATCTACTACCCTGAATTACAATTAGTATGTGTTTATATGAAAAATCTAGTCAATTTGTTGAGTGGAAAGTCATTTATAGCCACTGAGTATACAAAGCATATGTCCATCTGATTACGGGCCTAATCTTGAGTAGTAACTTCAACTTCCTACAAATCAACTTTACATAGAAAATATAGACAAAAAGACAATAAAATAATTAAGATACAGACACAACTAAGATTCAAGATATCTCTTCATTATTATTAATACCAATTTTACTCTTATGCAGGTGCAGCAGTCTTTCCAGTACCTACAAGTTGACAACAGTTGGAGAAACTACAACATAATTAGATTGGATATACCATCACCACACTTCCCAGAATCGGATCAGACATCATTGACACCTTCTCCATTATGTAAACCAACAATATTGCGTAAAATCCGTTCAGATGGAAACTGTTTCTTCAATGCTTTATCATACGTAATAACTGGCAGTGAGGAGCACCATTTCCTAATTCGTCAGAAAATTTGTGAATTTATGAAAACAAACTCAGATGACATTAAATCCCTGTTACCACAGGAATGTAAGGAAGACATTCTTTCATATCTTGGTTCAAGTAAAATGGAAAGTGAAAGGAATTGGGCAACAGAAGTAGAGATTATGGCAGCTTCAAATTTACTTCAAACAACTATTTTTGTTTACTCTAGAAGTGGAGTACAGTGGACATGGATGAAACACTCACCAAATACTGTGACTCGTAACAAAGCTATATACTTATTTCACACACATGAAAACCATTACGATGTAGTAGCTGCTGTTGAAAATTCCAGGAAACCAGATAATATTCCAGAACATGAGTGTTGCACTCTTTCACAGCTTATGTATCAGAGTAATCCTAAATTCCAAAAAAGAAAACGAAGCCAGTGCAGAGAGTATCAGAAGAAAAAATACAAGGCAGATAAGTCATTTGCAGGTTCAAAGAGAACAGCTCAGAAAGAAAGATACTGGACTTCTGCAAAATACCAACAACAGAAGAAATTTACATTGCATATTAAGTATTGTTCAGATCCAGTATTCAGATCTCACCTTAGGAATATATCGAAACAAAAGTATTCTCTAGATGCTGGTCATAGAGACAGAGTGAAACAGTACTCAAAACAAAAGTATTCACAAAATACTCCCCATAGAGACAGAGTGAAACAGTACTCGAAACAAAAGTATTCACAAAATACTGCTCATAGAGACAGAGTAAAACAGTACTCAAGAAAGTACTCAAAACAAAAGTATTCACAAAATGCTGCCCATAGAGACATAGTGAAACAGTACTCGAAACAAAAGTATTTACAAAATGCTGCCCATAGACACACAGTGAAACAGTACTCAAAACAAAAGTATTCACAAAATACTGCACATAGAGACAGGGTGAAACAGTACTCTTGCCAAAAGTATACTTCAAATAGACTTCACAGACAAAAAGTGAAAAACTATTCACGAATTAAATACCAAAGATTTACTTCATTCAGAAATCATGTAAAAGCAACATCAATCAAGAAGTACTCATCAAATCCACTATTTAGGGCCAGGCTGAAGAAATATCTCAAGGACAAATATCATTCATGTCCATCAGTACAACAGTCTAAGAAGCAGAGAGTAGTCAGTTCCAGGAAATCAGTTGTGCAGAGTATCAACAAATTTAAAAAAAATATCAGAAACACTCCACATTTTGTTTGTATAGTATGCATCAGAATTCTGTACAGGAAACAAGTAAAGGAATGTAAAAGACAACGATACTTTGTTCATGGAAAACTAAATGAAAATGCTGCCAGATGCTTTAGTGCAGACAATCATAACTGTGATGAACAAATGTGTAATAATGACTGCGTATTCAGGACTTTGAAGAAAGACAAAGACTGGATCTGCGAGACATGCGATTCACATCTAAGAAAAGGACAAGTACCACCTCAAGCATACATCAATGACCTACATCTGCCTCCAATTCCACCAGTTTTAAAAAAGTTAAATGTTCTTGAAAGACAAATGATCTCATTACGAATTCCATTCATGAAGTTGCTTTCACTACCAAAAGGAGGTCAAAAAGGTATGAAAGGACCGGTTGTTAATGTGCCATCAGACTTGAACAGCATTACTACTTCCCTGCCAAGAAACATTAACGATGCCCAGCTTATCAAAGTTAAATTAAAAAGAAAGCTATCGTACAAAGGCTACTACACCTACCAGTGGATTAACCCTACAAACGTCTTGGAAGCTATGCAGTATTTGAAAGAACACAACAGTTTCTATGAAAACATTACTCTAGATCATCAGTGGATCGGGGAAATCAACAACAGTGAATTGATACAACCTCCTGACAATGGTGAATGTAGTGAAAGTGATGATGATGATAATCTTTCTAAAACAGATTACTCAATACCAATTGAAACCTGCTTCCAGCCTATAGACATAGGCCAAGACATTCTTGATGCAAATAAAACTCTTTGCATTGCTCCGGTAGAAAACCAGAACCCGCAAAATATTTTTCAAGAAGAAGGCTCTGATGTAATGGCTTTTCCAACATTATTACCAGATGGACATTTTGGACTTTTTGAACAGCGTGAAATAAGATTGACACCATCGAAGTATTTCAACACAAGGTTGCTTTCAGCCGACAACCGTTTTGCCACAAACAAAGAGTATCTCTTTTTTGCACAATATCTGACAGAACTGAATTACATTTCATCAAATATATCCTTAGCCTTACGTAAAGGAAAACAAACTACAGACGATGGCAAAAATCTGACAGCTTCTATGATCTTAGATGCAAACAATATAAGTAAGATATTGAAATCTGATAGTGGCTACAGATTTTTACAGCCTGTACGAGGAACGCCTCCATACTGGCAACGTACAATGAAGGACATTCATGCAATGATCAGGCAGTTGGGAATTCCAACATGGTTTGTTACATTATCTGCGGCTGAAGTGAGGTGGCATGAAGTCATAGAGACTTTACTATATTTCACTAATGATGATCGGAATGTTGAAGATATTGAATGGCCCGAACGATGCACCTTGATAAATGACAATCCAGTCTTATGTGCAAGAATGTTCGATCATAGAGTAAAGGCTCTGTCTTCAGATTTACTCCTGTCACCATCAAAACCTATAGGACAAGTTACCAATTTCTTTTACAGAACAGAGTTTCAGCAAAGGGGTTCGCCCCACATTCACTGCCTCCTATGGATAAAAGACGCACCAAAGCTCAACGAAAATACAGATGAAGAAGTTTGCCAGTTCATTGATCATTACGTAACATGCAGTTTGCCTGACAAGGATAAAAACCCTGAACTACACAACATTATCACATCAGTACAGATGCACAGTAAATCACATTCTAAATCTTGTAGAAAGTATACTTCAGGATGCCGTTTCAATTTCCCCAGACCACCAATTCTCAAAACTTTTATTGCAAGAGTAGATACAGAAGACAGCATAGATATCACTAATACAGAAATGCCATCCAAAGAACAGTTTGATGAAATCTGCAAAGCTTCATCCAGAACTCCGAAACAAATACTTAGAGAAATTTGGTCCCTACTCTCATCAAATGATCAAAACAACTTTTCCTTTGCTGAAATTCTTCAGTTGGCTAATGTAACATATTCACAATATACAGAAAGTCTGACAGCTGTTGCCACAAGAAATACTGTACACTTACAGAGAAAGATAACAGACGTGTGGATAAACAATTATAATGAACATCTTGCTATGGCATGGAATGCAAATATGGACATTCAATTCATCACAGACTCTTACGCATGTGTAGCATATATTCTTTCATATATAACAAAAGCAGAAATGGAAATGGGGGATCTATTACAAAACGCTCAGAAGGAGGCTGAAGAAGGAAATGTAGACGCTGCCAATGCTATGAGGAAAATAGGACATGTATATTTGCAAAATAGAGAACTCTCTGCTCAGGAGGCTGTTTATCGAGTATGCGGTCTTCATTTGAAAGACTGCTCTAAAGAAGTAGTATTTATTCCAGCAGGCAGCAATATATTCAAAATGTCCTTGCCAATAAACGTCATCAAAGCGAGATCAAGACAAGATGATGGAGATGAGAACATTTGGATGACATCGATTCATGATAAATATTACGCCAGACCAAATAGTCCTGATTTCAATGACATGTCCTTAGCTGAATTTGCATCAAGGTATAGAATCTTAACACAATCACAGGTTCCAAAAACAAGGAATACCAAAGCCCTTCCAGTTTTTGCACTTCAGAAAGGATTGGGATACATCAAAAAAAAGGAGACCAGACAAAGAAGCTGTCATCAGATTTCCAAGATTTGATATCAACAAAAATGCAAATGAATATTACTTGACGGCTTTGCAGCTCTATCTTCCACATAGAAGTCAAATCAGATTGCCAGAAACATACACAGACTTTGCAGATTTCGTTGCAAATGGACTTTACAATGGAAAACAAATATCAAAAATCATTCAGGAAAACCAACATCATTTTGAAATAGACGCTGAAAACTTAGATAAAGCATTGCAGGATCTGCAAGAAGGAAAAGTGCAGGAAGACATGTGGGCATCAGTTGCACCAGAAACAGAGGTTGAACGCTTAGATGCTTTGATGGAAAAGTCTGTTCAATCTTTGGATGAACTAGAGCCAATACCTGAACTAACAGTTGACCAAATTTCTCCAAATGGCAATAGTTTTACCTGTCAACTTCCAAAAACATCACAAAAATCAATACGGCAAGCCTTGCGAAATATGAATGACATTCAACAGACAGTTTTTTACAAAGTGAGAGATTGGTGCCTACAAAAATTGTGGAAAAAACAACCAGAGCCATTTCACCTGTTCCTGACTGGAGGTGCTGGGACTGGGAAGTCGCATCTGATACTCTGCATATATCATGAAGCAACCAGAATTTTATCAAAATATTCGGATTCTCCTGATTCAATCACTATTTTATTGACTGCTTTTACCGGTACTGCTGCCTTCAACATTAATGGGTTAACCATTCACTCTGCATTTACCATCAAGAAAACCAACAAATTGCCATATCAACCTCTTGCTGAAAACAAACTCAACACACTTCGCAGTAAACTAGACTGTCTACAGATACTGATAATTGACGAAGTCTCAATGGTTGATGTTAAAATTCTGACCTATATACATGGCCGCCTATCTCAGATTAAGCACTCAAGGAAACCATTTGGAGATACTTCTGTCATTGCTGTCGGTGACTTTTGCCAGCTGCCTCCCGTAGTAGGAACGTCTTTGCTTAAAATTAAGGATTCACATTTTTCAGATTTATGGAATCCATACTTCAAAGTCACAACTCTTACGGAAGTGATGCGGCAAAAGGAAGATAGTAGCTTTGCTAACATGCTTAACAGATTGAGGACCCATAGGCGTGGCACACCATTACTCCCTGCTGATTTGGATGCCTTGAAAGCAGTTTCATATGATGACACACCATCAGATGCTCAGGATGTCCTACATATTTTTGCAACTCACAAAGACGTAGACAAGCACAACGATGATATGATTAAAAAGAAATGTTCTCCAATTTACATTTCTTTAGCTAAAGACTTTTATCGAGACATAGTCACTGGCAGAATATGCCAGAAGGACATTCCATATTCTCATTGTAAACCAGACGACTTACAAACAACTCTCAAGCTAGGAATTGGAGCACGTGTCATGCTGACACGGAACCTTGATGTTGAAAATGGCCTTGTTAACGGTGCTTTTGGTATGATTACATCTATTCAGCATGACTCTTCCAAACAGATCGAGGCAGTTTATGTTAAATTTGATAATGAAAACATCGGACAAAAGCACATGAGTAAAACTGTAGTTGATCCATCAAAGAAATCATCAGTAAAGATAGAAATGTTTGAGGACAGTCTTCGTGGAAAACAAGTTACTCGCAAACAGTTCCCGCTGAAACTAGGCTATGCTGCCACAATCCACAAAACACAGGGGATGACAGTAAATGACATAGTTGTGTCTCTAAAAGGCATATTCCAACCTGGGATGGCATACGTGGCTTTAAGCCGTGTTAGATCAATATCAGGATTACGCATACTTCACTTTGATCCGAACACCATTTACTCATCAGATGACATCACAGACGCCTTACAAAAAATGCCAGAATTTCTTCCAATAGTACCACCAAATTCATCAGACTCATTCAAAATTATTCTTCACAACACAGAAGGACTCCTTCCGCATCTTGAGGACATACAAAATATGAAAAAATTCACTGAAGCTGACATAGTATGCTATACAGAAACTTGGTTGACCAAAAACTGTACACTTCCCTCAAATGTATTTAAAAACTTTAACCGCCTCCTCAGATCACGTACGGATTCATACACGACAAACAACAAGGTCTTCAGAAACCTGTCAACAGCTCAAAGAGGTGGTGTAGCAATTTTTGTTAGAACAAACATCAATCACACTGAGTTCACTTTCAAGACTGAAAATCTTGAGGCAGTTGTAGTCATAATACAGTCGCCCCTTCAGATGAGCCTTTCAAATGTTTACAGACCTCCAGCATACCCTTTCCAGCTGTTCAAGGACCAGCTTTTACTACTGATAGAGGAAGTTCGTCAGCTTGACATCCCTTCCATTATTGTGGGAGATTTTAATGACAATGTTTTACAGACAAATCCTAGCAAATTAGTAGAGTTGCTTTCAACATATGGATATTCACAGATTGTTGATAAACCAACGACAGAAGCAGGCACCTGTTTAGATCTTGTGTTCGTAAATGGACTATCACTTAAAATACAAACAAAACTTTCACCAACATACTACAGCTTCCATGACGCTATTGAAATCAGCATTCCACTAGAATCTGTTTAGAAAAGGTAACAACTATAAATTCAGATATTGATTTCCATCCATCTGAATTTATAGTATTTACAATGTCCAATAAAAATTATTTCATGTAATCTTAATCAGTTTTCAGCTCACCTGACCCGAAGGCCCTTGTGAGCTATTGCTACCACTGGGCGTCCTCCGTCCGTCATCTTCTCCTCTGCAATCACTTCGCTAATTGGTATCAAACATCGGTCGAATGGTCTATTGGTGGTCCTCTTTCAGAATTAGTCTCTAGTCTAAACATGCTGTCAGTCAAAGTTTGATAATGGTTCACCAACGAAAAACATAAAAACCTCATGCAGTTGAGTTGCATTAGTATGAAGAGATGTCTAGAGTAATATTTTCACTGTATGGCTACTGTAACCATGGAAACACTTCCAAAAAATGGGGTGAATTTAAAAATCTTACTTTCCTACCACACATTGTCTCAACTCAAATTCAATGATACACCTCACTTGAAATCTGAACTTATTGGACTTCGTTTGGGAGACTTTTGTATCAGTTCACTGATACAGGATTACTTGTTATTATTATTATTCCACCTATTTTTGTCCGCTCTATTTCTCGGAGATGACTGAAGCAAACTTAATGAAACTTCTCA
>JAOXYI010112125.1:0-11972 GCA_028566495.1 Lithophaga antillarum | reverse complement strand
ACGCCGAGGGTACTCCAATAGTTCCCCCCTTACTTCGTAAGGGCGAACTAAAAATGCAAAAATCCCATTTTCACCCTTTTTGGCCCCTAATTCTGAAACAGTAAGGGCCAGAATCTCCATTATCGATCTCAACCTTCAATTTGTACAAGGGAACATTGTGTTAAAATTTTAAAAGAATCAGCTTTCTAGAACAAAACTTATCACATAAAACCCAAATGGTCTACAAACGGAAGATGCTGACACCCACAACATAATACGACCACACAAAAATAAAAAGGCCTCATCTGTTAAGGCAGAATTTAGAAAATTTAATAATAAGTAAGACAACTCTAAAGTTTCACTAAGATATTTTAAACAGACGCTAAGATACAGCTAACCAAAAACTTTAACATTTGGCTTTAGTGTGGCACTGACAACAATGTTAATCCTAAGTCTTATCTATGTTGAAGTGGACAACCTTGTTATTTGAATGCCAATCATTTCACAAAGAGACATACATCTTATCTTCATAAAAATATGTCAATATGTAAATGTCAATATCTGAATTCTTTTAAGTGAAAAAAGATCTCTCTCTTCAGTGTGACAAACTTTATGCAAAGAACATTTCTGGCCACATTAAATATATATGTAAATACATTTTATACCTGGTTCTGATATCTCATAATCTTTGCAGTACAGAAAATATTTATAGTGTCAAATGGGGATAAAGATGTACTATATGTATTACTGCGTATTTTTCTGTTAAAACTTCTAAAAATAAACCAGAACAAAGTGATCTTTTGATCATAGGAAGATACCCCTGCCTCAAAGCATCTTTTGAATTTCGTTTAATTTTGGCAACAATAGCTGTCTTGAATTGATTATGTCGAAACAAAATCCTTAATGCACACCTAGACATGCTCAGAAATATTTCTCTGATGTTTTCATAAAGATTAGTTTGATGCATTTATAAGAAATCAGTATCTTTTTAATTCTTTTGGTTTTCATGACAACAGCAGCAATTTTGAAAAATCAAACTAAACTCTGAAGGCAACCTCAATAGAACTATTCTACCAGAAAGACTGGAGTAGTGAATCAGTATATTTGTTGTTTTATTTTACTCTGATCTTCTGGTTAGCAACAACAGCCATCTGGAAAGCTTCCAACCTTTTATGCATCTCTACACATTCTAAATGACAGTCTTGTTAAGTGTCATGATGTATGGAATATTACTGAGAAGTTTCGTAGTAACCAGTCAACAGCATATTTGTGTTTTTACCTCAATTTCCTTGTTACCATAGTAACAGAAGCCCTTTTGATAACTTTGAAACCTTAATACTGTTCTACACACTTAAATAACATTCCTGACATGTTTCCTTAAGTTTGGATATGAAAACTCAAAATTAAAAAAAAACAATTTTTTTGTTTCCATGGCAACAACAGCCATCTTGAACTGGTCAAATGGAAACAACAGCCTTAATGCACATCTAGGCATTCTTAAGACTATTCTTCTAAAGTTTCAGAAAGATTGGTTCAGTAGTTTACAAAAAATCAAACATTTTTGCAACTTTTTATTCTTTTGGTTTCCATGGCAACTGTTGAATTCAAACTAAAATTCTGAAAGAAAACCACTTCTAAATAACTATTCCACCAAAGTTTGGTTGCCATTGATCAAGTAGTTTCAAGAAAAAGATCAAAATGTGTTAGACATCCATGTTAGACAAGAGGATTCCTAGAAGCCTTTACTAGGCAGGTAAAATAACAGTGAAGAAAAACTGCAAAATTAGTATGACACAAAAGTCAGGAAATGTAGAAATGGATTCTAAGTATGAAAAATATTTGCATACTGGGAATTTCTGTTTTCCTTTGAGTGAAATTTCTAAATTTACGTAATATATTTGAAGACCCACACCAAAAACATTTTGACAACCACAAATGTTTCTGAGTAATTAGCAGCATATCTTTATGAAAAGCATCAAGTATATTATTTACCTCTATACTGTGGATAAGTTCTAGGTATCTCAGATCTCTTATCCTGATAAATGCTTTCTTAGCTGTTTCAAAATCTAATCCTTCTAGAGCTTCATGAGCTAATGCTTCCCAATCTCCTTCTGTAACTCCTAAACAAGCTACCTTGTAAGCATCCCTGTTATATTGTACAAATAATACCAACATTTAGTAACATGTAGTCCAATTTTCTTCAAGAACAGTATCTGTTTTATCTTCCTACCACTTAATTTTTTTATCAAATAAAATGTTAGGTCTACATAAAACTTGTTTATAAATTTCTTCAGACTTTTCTTAGGTGATAAGACTTGATTTTTCTTTTCATTTAAATCTTGTTTCTGCTAAAATTTGATGAATCTTTATAAAACTTTCACAAGAGCTTTATTGTATTTTAATGATAATGTCAATATTCAAATATTAATATCCCCTTGCGTCTGGATTTAGGATACCAAGTTTTCTTAAAAGTGAAATGCAAAGCTTACAGAAATTTATGATACATTTCTGGAAATTAATATCTTGATTTTGTATTACATTTAAAATCTTTACCGATGTATTTTAATATTTAATCAATGTTGTGTAGATTTTGGACACTTTTTTAATGCTGAAATGAAAAGCTGGCAAAGAAATTTTGATACAAATTTGGACATGGATGACTTGATATTATTTTACATTTACACTCTCTCATAATGATTTTTAATAAATGCTTAAATCACCACTTCAGCAACTTTGTATGACAAATCAATAAAGATAAAATATAGTACAGATCTAAAATTGTTGTGGTTCACCTCTTAGTTTTTAACAAAAAAATAACGTTTTTTTTTTTATGCAAATGTAAAGAGTTCATACAAAATTTAAAACTTACTTAAAATGTTTCTTCTCCAAGTACTGATACATAGGGGCAGACTGTGGTACATCAACTGAAGACATTGAATATACATGTAAACAGAAAATCTTTGATCCACTAAATCCAACAACAAAACCCTGAAATTAAATAAACAGATTATGTAATTTTTTCTAAGTACATCTACCAATACATTTTACTTTTAGACAGACAGTAATAGACAAACTGAACCTAATAATAAAACAACAAGGCCAATACTGGGTCTGGACCTGCGTCGCTGCATGCAATTGATTGAGATTCAAACTATCGGCAAACAGGAAGTGGCTGAACCCAGATCTGAAAATTGCTTACACAGTACAACACAACATTATCAAGCTCCAGACCAAATATAAAATCAATCCCTTTTATAGAACCCAAGACAAATTTGACGAAAGTTTTTTTTTCTGTTCAGTAGGTATATTAAAATTTCAAACTATCGGCAAACAAGAAGCGGCTGCACGGCAGATGAGATAATTGATTACACAGTACAAATCAACATTATCAAGCTCCAGACCAAATATAACATCAATCCCTTCCATAGAAGCCAAGAAAACTTTTACGAAATTTGTTTCTGTTCATTGGGTATATTAAAATTTCAAATTATTGGCAAACAGGAAGCGGCTGCACGGCAGATCTGAAAATTGCTTACACGGTACAACTCAACATTATCAAGTTCCAGACTAAATATAAAATCAATCCCTTCCATAGAAGCCAAGAAGACTTTGACGACATTTTTTTTCTGTTCATTGGGTATATTAAAATTTCAAACTATCGGCAAGCAGGAAGTGGCTGTGCGGCAGATCTGGAAATTACTTACACGGTACAACTCAATATTATCAAGCTCCAGACCAAATATAAAATCAATCCCTTTCGTAAAAGCCGAGTAAACTTTGACGAAAATTTCAACCCAAAGTGTTTCGGACCGACGGACGGAAGGGCGGTTACTAGACCTGCGCTCGCCGCTGGCGACGCAGGTAACAACGCAATCATTTCGTTTATAAGCATAATTGACACTATTTGAACATACTGGCACATAAAAATGTAAACTTTGGTCCCTCTGATCCGTGTTTACGCAAAAATGGGAAAAATCTATTGATACTGTACTCGAAAAAAAATTATCATAAGGAAATGTTTTAAAGAAACGCAAAATATTTCAAAGATAAAAATTTAAAATTCCGTATAACCATTAAAAAAAGCAAAATTTAGTCCCTTTGAACTTACATAACTCAAAATCGATAAAAGATACAAAAAAAAAAGAACGCCGGCAAACCTCGAAAAGATCTTTTATGAGGAATTTTTAGTAAAAACGTGCATCAACATCTAATGAAAAATAAAAATTGTGTATACCCATAGAAAAAGCAGTAACGTGATTATTATGTTGCTTCAAGTGTTTGTTTTTCAATTAAAAATTGCGGCAAAGAGCGATCGACAGTCAAATACTATGGTGCAACATATATCTAACTATACGAATTGAAAGCAGCTTAAAATTTGCTTGATAGAAATATATATGAAAATAAACGTATCCTGCTGTTTAATTACAATACATCTTTCACGTAAGAAACCATCTCTTTTGAAACAGTCAAATCAGGAGCTTCCTTTTTATAAAGGTTTTATACATGTACATTTTGAATTTAATCAGATAATATACAATGTTTTCTTCACAATATATAGCAGGTATATTGCTGAAGATAGCGTTAAACACCAATGAACCAATCAATGAAACAGTCAACTCAACAATAACGATTTAGTGAGTTATATATGTTCTCTGTCTTCCACACGTTGATTGATCAGTTTATTTCTGTGTTTCGACTGTAATATATCAAAGTTCCGTTTCAGAACCGACAAGTCTATCACCGCTGTCGTGGATTTGAGTCCTGCTCGCTCCACTTCATGTGTTAAGGTTTTCAGACACCTAACTGAGGTCAGGACCGGTTTAGCTCGATAGCTGTACGGGCTTTCCTCCCCCAGTAAGTCTGGTAGTCACGATGTAGCTGAAAAATTGCTGAAGATTATGATAAACAACAACAACCAAACCAAACCAGAACCAACAAAATCTTAAGTAAAATATTTTTTTTTCGAAATGGGGTGAAGAAAATAATCTTTGATGAATGAGTTAATGACCGAGAACGACGTAAATGGCTGTAAAAAAAACCCCAAAAAACAAAAACACAAACAAACAAACAAACAAAACATCAACTGGTTTGCTATTTAAGCAGAAAAAACTTCCCTTAATGTGAAATATTTCTTTTGCAACTAACATTTTTGTCAAAATGTTGTTTGCATAAAAACGTTCGACTACACGATAACTTTATCAAACGCAAAGAAAAATGAATTCGTGCACTTCTCTGTTACGGGCTGTATGGATACTAGTATATGGAAGACTGAAGGTGATAAACATATTTTTCAAATGTTCGTAAATAATTTGGGTTTCGTAAATATTTGATGATGAATTTAGAAATCTGACATATTTAATTACGCAATACGAAGACTCGTTTCAATCCTGCATGTTACTTAATATTTTCAAATATAACTGGTAATTATTTTACATGTAGTAATAAATTATGCTGTATGATTGCATATAGAAATGATTAAAAGTGGAATAAAGTGAAAATTTAGTATAAAAAATGTCTTCCTCTTGTACGAAGTATTTTCACTGATGTTGCCACCAGATTAAGTAGAAACAAAAAATCTCAGTTAGTAAAATTGACTATCGAGAAAAAAATCTATACTTACCAGCCTCTCATTTGGCAGTTTAAAAATTACAGAATTTCAAGATAGATAAAATAAAGGTTTCTACAAACAGATTCACCCACTTTGACTATAAATGCAAAGATTAGTCCTACGTTTTCTACGGATAGAAGAAATATTACCAATTTCGTTTCCTCGAAAACAAAATTCCGAAAGCATCGAAATTTTATTGTATAAGAGTTAAATTTGGTGATTAAAAACAAAATTTTACTGTTCCTTCAGATGAAAAATTAATCTGATTAAGTTTTAGACCGAACCATTGTAGGAAAAAATCATAAAAAAACAGTCTTGATAACTGAAAATTTATGATGCTGAAAGTGAAAATTTCAGGAGAACTTATCGATCATTAATACGGCTAAACTTTCAGTGCATTTTGATAATTATTTACGCGTAGTGAACTTCTCAAAGTTTTCCAGTATGCAAATCCTATGGAAGTGTTACATTTCTAGAATAAAACGGCATCGATCATAAAGGATTAAGCGACGACCTACCCTCTCCGTATTTATCAGCTTACAAAGTCTCAACAGATAAACATTACATGAACACATAGCGTCAGTTTTTGTTTTTGACGATCCGTTTAAACAAATTGAAAAAAGCAATGTCGAACATAAAACCAACGACGTTGTACGTATTTATGATTTCCCTCTAAATTATTGGTACTGCAGTTAACGCCCATACTATTGTTGACGTCATCTATAGTAACGTCGGCGCTACGAGGCGTTGATTTACGTACACTTCACCTTAAATCAAAGGAATTAAAGTGCCGATAGTCGAGATTACGAAAAATATGAATTTGGTAAAGGACTATACAATGACCATTCACGTACAGTTTGGATGCAGTAAGTTCAGTGTTTATTAGAAAATCTTTGCACATATTTTCCAATTAATTCCTGTGTTAGACTATGTCCTATAGGTACGGACATTTAGGATATTCAAATGGCACGAAAGATATAAACTTTGAAGAGGACAATCCTTCAACGTTACAGCTCCATCAAACATGTGGTTTCTGACATGAAGATACTTGATATTTAAGGCAATCACGACACATTATTGACCCTGGTGAGCACGTTGAATGTGCGATTGGCACCAAAATTACAAACTTTATAGAGAACCGTCTATTATCAATCCAGGCATTTTTCGAATCCGTTCAGTGGTTTTGGAGAAGATTGATATGTGGAAAGCTAAGAACGCAATGTGATGGCAAGAGTGTACATGATCATTCGAACCATGTGAGAAAATAACGTTACTTGTATTTTGAAAACATGTTTAAACCGTTAAGAAGTAACAAACTGGAACTGTATGTGAAGTGTAGCTTTACTCATTTAGCTTGAAAATCAAAAACTTTTCTAAAACTCTAATTCAATGGTAAATGTACAACTTTATTGCGTGTAGAAACAACCTGCTAAATGAATGAGGGTTTTCCTTTTTCATATAGAGAACTGTAGTAATACAATACAAAGAATGCACTAAAAAGTTGGACATAAGGACTGATAACTCCTAAGGATCTTTTAGCTGGAATCTAACAGAATTTTATTTATTTTTCGTGAATTAGCTGAACAATTCAAAGAAATTATTGTTTTTTTCAGAATTTACATGGATGAAAAAGCAAAATAACATTCTCCATTTGGTGGGATTTTCCTTATCATAGGTTATTGTTATCATTAGCACAACCTGATTCTTATAGGAAGACCGTAACAGGGATTAGTTGCACAAAATATGTAGCCTTTACATAGTGGTCGAAAGAACAAAATGTTCAAACTCCTATTCTGTTCCACACGAACATCTTCATGTCCTCGTAAAGTCTTAAAGAGTTCGAGTTGCAAAAAGTAGGAAGAGTTAGTTGCACAAAATATGTAACTACAATTTCTGATCTCTTTATCTATTTTTGTTGAATTTTCAATTTATAGCTTTATCGTTGCATGGTTTCACAGTACTACGAGATGCCACGTTCTGCACGTTAAAGAACCCTTGTAACAAAGCGTCTTCGTGAGTGGTCCGTAAGTGGCCAGTTGCAAGGCTAAATTTCCCGTCCCCTACCCACTATATTCTCCCTTTCGAGTGGCAGTCAAAATTTTCCGCTCAGTGGTCTGTCCCATTCCCCGTTTCATTATTTAGTATTGATTAATTTGTTCTCGTCCTGAATATAGCTGAAATATTGCTCGCTGGACTTTAACCAACAATCAATCAATCACAGTACTACATCGTGTTCATGAACATTGTTCGGTTCGCCGACCCAGTATGAAATTTCTCGATTCTGGCTACTAAAGGTAAATGCAAAATTAGGAATCTTGGAGGCTCCGATTCCGATATTATCAATTTCATGAACGTAGTGATGCTCCATATTTGTAGTATCTTCAGAAAGTGAACTTAATGATCAAACCATAAAAAGAAAAATGTTTTTTGCCGTTCCTCAGTAAAATTACTGTATTTTTAAGATTGTACATTTCGTTGCTCATTGTTAATTACTTTCTGTATTGTAATACAAGGAATCTTCTTCGCTATAGAATCTGTCTTCGTTAAAAGATTCCGATAAATTGAAAGACCCAAAAACTTTAACATGATGTACCAGAAAAGGTAAAATAATAATAAAACAATAATAAACCCAATAACAATAAAACAAATGTAATTTTTTTTTGTCAGAGTTTGTACAAAGTATACACGATGATACATGCAAAAAGAAAATTCGGCATTTCTATACCGGATTTTTATTATTTTGTAGCATATGAAAGTTCAAGTTATTCCAGATACGTGCTAAGTTCTAATAATAATTAATATTAGCAGTAGCTTGTATTTGGAGAGAAATTTTAAAAATATATCTTTTGAAGATAAATAATCCTTTTTTTTTGCAAACGTATCGACCCAAGGTCTTCGTCAGTGCCTTTTATTCCTTTTCCTACATAATGGTGTGTCTACATAAACACAATTCTGCATGAATATCAATATAATATTGATATTAATGTAGAATTGTATATATGTAGACACATCATTATCTTCATATATACAATTCTACATTAATATCAATAAAAAGTAGATTTGTATGAATAAAGGGCACTAAAGAATACCTTGGGTCGAAACCAACTAGAGGCTCATTTGAGTCTGTACCGCCCACCTGGTAGTAAACCGACAGAAACTGAAAAATACGACATGACCATATTTGTTATGAAGACTTGTATGTGGCAGTCATCTTTGATCTTGGGCGAAAAGAGGTGAACTTTGTAAAGGACCATTTAGTGATCAGTTGTGAAATAGTTCTGGTTTGTCTCACTTGCCTCTGAGAAGATCTTTAAAAGTATTTCCCATAGGATACAATGTTAAACTTTGTTCTGCAGTGGTGGCCATCTTAGATGTCTGATCGGAAAAATAAATGTAACCTTGGAGAGGTCCATATAAAGAGAATTTTTGCAAAGGAACATTTCCCTTGACTGGTTGTTTAAAGCTATTTCCCATAGGGTCCAATGTTAAACTATGCGGTGGTGGCCATCTTGGATTTCAAGTTTGCAAACAAATACAACTTTGAAGAGGACCATCCAAGGAACAGTTTTGCAAAGGACCATGTTCATTGACTCTGTGGTTCCTGAGAAGAATAATTTTGAAGGTATTTCCCAAAGAGTCCACTGTTAAACTGCGGTGGCGGCCATCTTGGATTTCAGATCGGAAAGGAAAACATAAACTTTGTAGAAGACCATCCAAGGAACATTTCTGCAAAGGATCATTTTCATTGAGTGGTTTATGAGAAGATCTTTATATGTATTTCCCACAAGGTCCAATGTTAAACTATGTCATGTGGTGGCGGCCATCTTTGATTTTCGATCGGCAAAAAAACATAAACTTTGTAGAAGACCATCTAAGGAACATTTCTGCAAATTATCATTTTGATTGATTTAGTTGTTTCTGAGAAGAAGATATTCATACCTATTTCCCATAGGTTCCAATGTTAAACTATGTCCTGCGGTGGCAGCAATCTTGGATTTCGGATCACAAAAAACATGAACTTTGTAGAATACCATCTAAGGAACATATCTGCAAAGGATCATTTTCATTGACTGTGATTTCTGAGAAGAAGATATTTATACCTATTTCCCATGGGGTCAAATGTTAAACTATTTCCTGTGGTGGCAGCAATCTTGGATTTCGGATCGGAAAAAAGGAATAAACTTTGTAGAGGACCATCCAAGGAACATTTCTGCAAATAATCATTTTCATTGACTCTGTGGTTTCTGAGAAGGAGATCTTTAAAGATATTTCCCACAGGGTTCAATGTTAAACTTTGTCCCACGGTGGCGGCACCAAAAACATAATTTTGGCAGAGAACCACCCAAAGATCATTTCCACCATAAAACAATTCCGTCGGCTGTGTAGTGTATAACAAGAAGATCTTTGAAATTTCAGCTAATCAAAACACATTACTGGCCCTGGCTGCCATGTTGAAATTCTGATCGCAACAAAAACATATTTTATAGAGGACCTCCTCGCGCACATTCCTGCCACGTTTGGTTCCATTTGGTTCAGTGGTTTCTGAGGAGAAGATTAAAATGTAAAAACGACGACGAGCGCCGACGGACGCCAAGTGATGCCAATTGCTAACATGACCCTTCTTCTTGTCAGGTGAGCTAAAAAGGATTATTTATCTTCAATTGAATGTGACAATTCCATGCGGAATGGAAAAATACAAGATGAAAAGGTATTATTCTGAAAGTTATTTAGTATTAAAATTGCTTTTACCAATGCTTCATGAAAAGAACACCACAACAGTGTTATAATCACTTGTGACTAGTTACCATCAGAACGTAACAGATATAACAGAGTAAGAAAAATTAATGGTTGGAAAATCAGGATTTTATACTGCATTGATATCAAGCTAAAAACACATGGGAAACCATTCAGTTCTCAATTTCTGTTGAACAACCAATCTGATTAAAATAGAGATCCTATGTCCACGCTTCGCTCAAAAGCATCTGACGACGTCCAATTAAGGGTCAGGTTCAGACGACCTTTATTCTTCCAATCAAATCACACCTTACCAGATTTTGAGAGTAAATTCTACCATTCTAATTTTACTCGATCCATTTGCCATACAAAGAATTAATTATCCGAACCCTTGTGAGCGAAGCGTGGACGCAGGATCTGTATTTTAATCAGATTGTTGAACAACTGACTGCATTTTTACTATGAAGTATCGGCTTTATCTAGTTTTTTCTGTAAAATTGTATAAATGGACAGTTTTCACTACTGTTTCAACTATTTAAACGGAAGTTAATGATATCTTGGTATCACAACAGCGTCTTTTTGTTGTTTGCTTTTGTTTTTGTTGTTGTTTTTGTTTTGTTTTTTTGCCAAATGACAGTATGCATTGGAATGAAATTAGCGCCTTGCATGTATTACGTACTATTAATGTACAGATTTTAGAATTTGAACTATTTTTTTCGGAATTCCATCAACCTAATTTTCGGCGTTTTCTGATTTTCTAATTGGACATCTTCAATTTTGAAGATGTCCAATTTTACAAAGATGCCCTGTTTTACAAAATAAAGCACCTTTGAACAAACCCCATGTATTACGCTATTATTATGATTTTCTTCAAGTTTCTGTTCAGTCGTGTCCAATTTCATACTAATTTTTGCAAGTTTTGCAACCTCAGATTGACGGAATCAAGTTTTCTTTGCAGACACAATAAATTAAAGAGATCCAAAATTTTTTACAAAAGTTTCAACAACATATTTAAGACAAAGCCATAAGATGTGTTGCTAAGGTGGTCAATATATTGCATATATCTGTTGTTGCTTCTTTACATGGATTACGTTGATAAAAACTATATCCTGTCAAATAATAAATAAATGGGTTTTGTTTCACGAATTTCTTGTGATTAATGTCTTCTTTACAGAAAAATTAAAAGAGCTATTCAGTGAAAGAGCCAGGAACAGAACCGGAAAACTATCAAAGACTGCAACATCGAATGACTGTGATGCAGTAAGTATATGATACGCTTTGATATATTTGTATGCTGATATATGTGGTTATACCATGAAATGACGAGAGAAACTATTACGAAGGCACATGCCATGTCATTTGAACAAATGGATTTTTTGTTGTTGAATTGATTAATTGATTGTTGTTTAACGTCCAGCGAGCAATGGTTCAGCTATATTCACGAGAACAATTTAATCAATACTAATAATTAAACAGGTATGGGACAGACCATTGGGCGGAAAATTTTGACTGCCACAGGAAAAGGAGTGGGTAGGGGCAAGAAATTTAGCCGTGCAGTTGGCCACTTACGGACCACTCAGGAAGAGCTTTGTTACAAGGGTTCTTTAACGTGCAGAGTGTGGCATTCTCCCAACACGGGACCTCGGATTTT
>JAOXYI010112015.1:0-11973 GCA_028566495.1 Lithophaga antillarum | reverse complement strand
AATCGATATATGAAACGTTATATATCAGTTGCTAAATTTTACAAATTCATTTTAAAAACTGGGAAAAATCTGTTTTCCGTCAAATATGAGAAAATGTTGATTTGGCACAAAATGGGACTCAAATACACAAAAAACGTGCTATGTTTTAATATAAAAGATTTTATTTTGTGAAAATCCTATCCAAGCTTAAACTAAAAAGATGTAAAGATTACCATGATTATTTAACATCCGTCTGTAAGGACTGCATTTAAAATGGTCATTTTGTAATGGTAAATAATGATCAAAATGGGAATTTAAACAGAAAAACTTTAATTCTAGTTACCATGGCAACAGAAACACATCTGTAAATATACTAGTAATTTTTTATGTCAGTAAGTGACACTTAGTTTATAATTAACTTTTTAGGGAATTCTGAGACTATGAGTGCCAAGCTCCCATTACAAAATTTTGTAATGTTGATTTTTACAGAGAATCCATATTAAGTCCTTTGGAAAATGTGACATGCATTAATTTGGATAGTAATTTCGCGGCCGATTACTACAGTAGATGTTCAAAGATATTGGGCTAATCTTGCCGTATTTCTGAGGATTCTAAACTGTGAATCGTAATCATACATTTAATGAAAATATTGCAGCATTGGTATGTTAAACTTTTTTATTTACAATTTGCATATCCACCAATAAATTCAGTATTTACTCTTAAAAATGAGTATCCCATGCACCACAAAACTATGTATAATCCTTGGTGATTCACATCCAGTGTTTTATCAAGATGATATTCTAACCAAGCAATGAAGGAAAAACGACTATAGGCTTTACGTACACATTATAGTAAAAAAAACAGCCTGAATTCGGTGCACCTCATAGATTTATGTTGAACCCACAAATTTATGGGTATAATGTAAAATTCCGGTTTCGAGTTTATAAATTATTCACAGCAGACAAAAGGGCAATTGATAAGATGAAATAACGTTTAAAGTAAAAATCTTAACTCACTGAATGATTTAAACGCTGATGTGAAACGATAATATATATGTGAAATTTAACCAAATCAAGCTCTAACATTTTGTATTTCAGATAAAACCTTCAGTGGATTTAACGAAATAGGGCCTTTGTATGAACCTTTGCCTATTAAAAGTCTGTATTCCAATCCCATTGCCGCTGAAACTCTAGAATACATGTTATCCATTTCCATTTGCTGTGTACTATCCCACCCTATTTCAATAACAAGTGTTCCAGGACTACAGAAAATAAGATTGGAAAAACCAGCACCATGGGGTCCAATGACAATGTTTGCACTTTCAAAAAGTTTAATGTGCTCTTGAAGAGTACCACTACCATCAAAAACGTATACATGTTCGCGGACTTTTCGTAACTGTTGTACCAATGAATCATGTTCACTGTATGAACGTGATCTCATGTTTCTCTTTATTACCACTGTTGTCTGATTGGTATTCGTCTTTACAGTTTGACCATTTCTCACAAAAACTTCACGAACACGTTGCAGAAGTGCTGGCTGAAAAAAAGTAGACATACCTCCACTGTGAGGGTTATTTAATGAACAATATGGGCCTTCGTTAGCTACGTACAGTTTTTTTGAAAAGTATATATAACCAAACCCTTTCCATTTCAAGACCCTTTGCCTCTGTTTAAAAGAAAGCACGTCAATATATCTTTGAACAAAATCTGTTACTGCAGTTAAAATTGGGCAGTGTTCTGGAATATGGTCAAACAAATACACAAGTCGAGGAAGCACTTCATGGGGAAAATGTCCCAAAGCCGTAGGGTATGCTTGTAAGACAGTTCCTAAGCATTCATAATTATAAACTGTTGGAGGTTTCTTCCACCCTGACGGATGTCCTACTGGAACATCACGCACGTATGCTTGCCACTTAAAAATATGTGTGTCTGTAAATACTGTTCCTGGAACATCCTTATGAACTGAATTATCAGAAATATACCCATTTTTAATGAATCGAATGAAAGCATAGTTTGAACATGGTTGATATTGTTGAACCCATTCTGGTGTTGCTTCTTGCTTGCATTCCAAAAAAATGTTTGAGTTTAATTTAGAGCATTGTTTTCGAATTGATCGGTAATTATATAAGTTAAAAAGACGTTGGGAGTTAGTTTGATGAATTCTTGTGGAATATTTGTCAAAATTTGAAGTTAAAATAGTTCTGCCATTAAATTTAGTATAATGTGAAAGAAAAATCGCTTTTTGCAGAACACTGATGTCTCTCTGAATCATTTTCCCATTAACAAAGCTACTTCCAACGTATTCAAAACCTACACGCTTTGTTGGGAATGAATGTTCCTCACCGTACTGCCCATTAGAAAACGAATCATGTTGATATACAGAAGACAAAGCGATGTTCCAAACCACGTAATTCAAGAAATTCAGAGCGGCCTTATAGGAAGTTTTTCCTAATTCATTTTGAAGCAAATACTTCATGTGTGGTATTGCTTCATGTGTGCCACCCCACATTCCAGCCTGCATTGCGTAATTTAAATGTAACGGATGATCTCGCATAACGTGAAATTTATACCCTGATTTTATCCATTCATCTACTGCAGCTTTTTCTCTTTTAGATAGACGTGAATCAATATCTCGAATAACGTACCGCCTCACGTTTTTATCTGCAGCAACCAATAAACGCCAGGCTATTTTATTAATGAATGGGCTGTTTGTCATATCTATTAACTTGACATACCTAAACTTCCGGAGTTCATTCACAGTATATTCACAAATTGTGGAATCATAATAAATGTACATTTCCCAACCTGGGTAAATATTTTGAACTAGTTTTGCGTTCGCTATAGCTCCATCTGTATAACGTGAGTTTCTGCCAAATAGACAATAAGAAACAACCTTTTTACGTATAGAGTCTCTCATAAACAGCTCATTTAAACTACAGGACTTCCTTTTTTTCTCATATGCTATAGGATTGTGCAATTCCGATTGTATGTATCCTTTCGAGGCTAAAATATCGCGTACAGCTTGATTTTTGTACGGATTGGCGCTATCTAATTTAATTACCCAATAATCAACAGTTGTGTTCCAATTCATAGTAAGGAGAGCGTCTAACTCACCGCCCTCAACGTCTAGTATAAAAATATCTATATGGATTAATCCTTTTAACAAATGTTCGAGCCTAGAGCAAGGCGCTGAAATAGGATTAACGTTATTGGCAGTCCAACTTTCTGTTTGATTTCTGTACATAAAAGTACCAATATTACTAGCTGATTTCAAATCTTCGAAATCAACCTTTTCTTCACTACATAAGACAAAATTATATTTCTGCGAATGGGGTCGATTTCTTATTAATTCTTTAAAATGTTGTGTATTTGGCTCAATTAATATACTATACCATCCCAACTGATCTTCAAAAAACTTGGAATTGCTATTTTTTGCACCGTCTGATGCTCCCATTTCCACAATGACACCATTGCATTTTACTGGAAATTTGAAGAAGTGTTCAAATAAAGCTTCGTCTTCACGACACTGGCCGTAAAATTTTGGATGGACTGGCATTTTACATGCTAATGTATTCCTGCTTGCTGAAGAACATGCATATTTATTCTCGTGATTAAGAGCAATGTTAATCAGAGTAACGCAGGAACTAGAAACGAACATATAAACGAAAATCCTTTTTTTCATACTTTAAACAGTATATGGTCAATATATACGTATGCCAACATTATCTTGAAAATCGAGATCAATGAATGTTACCGAGACGTCCGGGAATATCCATTATTTTCATTTTTGGTGTATTATATATTATGTTAAGCGCCATATTCACGTTATGTTTTGGCATTTCTCACATTACAACACAACATAGTAATCATTTTATAAATTTTGTAACGACTAAAAGCATATTTCATGCACAAGTGATTACAATATTTCGATTCATCCCTTTGTCACGCATCACATGTTTTTCTTTTTTCATCAAAATTGGTAGTACTGAAATTCTTCTAAATAGTTTTTCCTGCCAGTTGGAGATACAAAAAAAACTCCATGGATCAAGGCAAAAAAATCAGTGCAATTGGGTGCTTATACCACAAATGATGCAACCATGTATCAAACTGAAAACGACAATGATATGGAGAGATAATAATAAAACTGAATGTTATTAACTGTATTTCAACAGTCAGTCCAAAAATCAATATAAAATATAGTCATTTGTAAACAGGGAAATTATTGTCTTGTTTTAAATGTACTTAGGATATCTATTACAAAAAATATTGCTCCCTATGCAAAAGGTATAAACCAGTGCAAATGATGCATATAATAATGCAATAGCGACATTAATTGAGATAGAAGTAAAGGATAGAGATTAGAATAGTGCATAACTTGAAACAAGTTCACATCTGTACTTAATACGTCTGTTTCGGAATAATAAAAGCTGAAAAGAAAACCACGAATTCTGCGTTTAACTTTGCTTTTTTTTTCTCTTTCTTTTTCTTTTTCTTTTCTTTTTTTTTTTTTTTTTTTGGTCACATGTGATATTAAAATGTTTACAGCCACCTGACTACCGGGTAATCAATATAAATCTGTAGTGGTCCATACTTAACCTGAAAAAAAAAATATTGCAAAGGGAATATTTAATCTTGCCGTTTGTTTAAATGTCTAGCAGAAGCCTTTAGTACAATTAGAGAGAAACATTCGTATATTCTCTTATCCTGTTCATTGACCAGGTATTGAACAGCAACAAAAATTTATTTTTTAAAGAATATAATAGCTTTGGCCTCTGTTTCAATAATAAATACATTAAATTCAAAAATGGATTTAGGATAACTGTGTAAATAGAAAAACAGACATAATTAATTTTCGACTAGTCAATTCAATACGTTAGCATGTGATATTTTCAATTTTTCGGCATTCACTTCAATTGATATTCCCGTTCATACGATATATTCTAATCATGTCTATACCAATTTAGAATAAATCAGCACGTACAATTTCATAGTGTTCATCTTTGTGTGAACATACAAATGTGTTTAACTTGTATTTTTTTACTGTATTTACACATTCGTACAGGTATACGTACACATTTAAGAAGGACAGTTTTCCAAGAACAATCAAGCAAACATACATGGACAGATTATTCTGGTAGAAGTGTGTCGTATTCTCGCTAAAATAAGCCAACAGTTTACTCTTAGATGGACGAGGGAAAATGTCCAAACTTTGGTCCGAATATATATCACCTTACAATAATAGTGATAATTTGAGATGTTCTTTCTGAAATAAGGGGAAATAATTCTAAATATTTTCAATGAGAAGAAAAGAGTTGAAAATGAAATTTAAAAATTCCTTTTAATTGAAAGATAAAAAACTACAACTTTTCACATTTTACTTCATGTAATATTTAGTTTAATTTGAACTTT
Source organism: Lithophaga antillarum (assembly GCA_028566495.1). Taxonomy (NCBI): domain Eukaryota; kingdom Metazoa; phylum Mollusca; class Bivalvia; order Mytilida; family Mytilidae; genus Lithophaga; species Lithophaga antillarum. Next base: position 6,586 of record JAOXYI010112015.1, on the reverse strand, counting down.
TAACTTCAACAAATGATTAATTTATTTACTTCAAATATCATACACAAATATTATGCTGATTTTAGCTATGTCTGCATGTGCCACAACTGTAAAACTCCATGTTCAAATCTGTACTTTGTGTGAGAGTGTGCAGTAGTACTGGAAAAGAGTTTAAATTTATTGCAAATTTCCAGATTTGAATTACATTTACATTATTGTACGTCAGATTTCATTTGATTTCGAGAAAAATACGTCTGGTTTTACACACCGACTTCACAGTTCGGTCCCTTTATATTCGTTGTGTACGGATTTAGGTCTTCATTTTTCTAGAATATACTTTTTTTTTATTTTCTTCACCTTTGGCCTTTTTTAGCTTGTAGTTGATTAAATTTTAACGAAGAAATGAAAGTGAAGTATTTTCAGAAAGGCTTAGTTTGTTAGTTACGCAAAAGTAAAATTTCTATTCTCGGACGGTCTCTTATTGTAATCACATGCATATGCATGTATGTTGGATCATCATTCTACTATACTTTAAGTAATTTTCATTCATTTTCGCTGTTGGGATTTTTTTTTACTTTGAAATTGTGTTTATTAACTAATAACGAGTGGAAATTACTCTGTTATCGGACACCTCATGGCCATTGCACACTGCAAGATGTCGGTAGTAGAGCCAGGCGGGAACAACTACTACTAATGCTCGATTAGTCCGTAATATAAAATTTTAGAATAGCATTTTCATAATAGACATGAGAAATCTTTTTCTTGAGCCTCAGGATCACTTCAGTGTCTTATTGGTCTTTATCTAGTTCAAGGTTTTTAAAAAGGTCTAGTTCAGATTTCTTAAGGGGGTATGCATAATCAACCGTGCAACTAGCAAAAGTCCCTGGGTTGAATTCCCTTGAGTTAAAAATGTTATCTCGGAGCTCCTTTCGTCAGTGATTTCTAGTGGTAACTCCTAAGAAGCATTATCTGCATTAAAATATTCTGAAATCCTTGACAGAAGATCAGAATGACAGATGGACATTCCTTTAAAATATTCACCTTCATATTTGGAACCAGAGGTAACAAGAGCCCACAGTTGGGTTTTCTTATTCTGCATAGGAATATCTAAGAGGTTCTAAGGATTTGTGGTCAAATGTCTGATGTGCAAAATGTTCTTTATAACCATTTTGTCTGGAAATGACTTAATTTATTTGACAAACAACAAAATGGCTTCTTCAGTGTCCATACTTTGGCATTCGTATACAGAACAGATGCTGTTGGGATCATGGTATGGCAGCAACAGCACTACCACTAAAATGTCTTTTAAGACGTTAAAAACATCTTAACATTTCTTAATCCAGTAGAACCTTGTATAATTTCTTGTAAGAGAAACCAAACGTTCAGTGAACTTGGAAAAAAACAAACTTTTTCTAATATCCGGACATTACAATGATATCTCTTTTTTTTCATCGATAATTTTGGAGATGCTAGTGTGCGTATCTCTTTTACTTTCTGTGTGTCAAGTTTCATTTCTTCGCTATTCATTACAATCCTAGAGAACCAGCTTCTTGCTGAAAGAAGTTGCATTTCTTTAGTTTCATTTTCAGTAAATACTGTCCCAGCCTATCAGCTACATCATTGGTACATGTAAGATGTTCTTGAGTTGGTCTTGAGAAAATCATAATATCGTCTAAATAGGCAAGTGCGTATTCCTCAGATTTGGGATTGGTATTTGTATCAAGATAACATTTTCTAGTTCTTGAAACAGCCCAGAAGCAGTTCTATCAAAACCCATTACACTAAATAGACTGATAAGTAATGTTGTCTTTTCTTTGCTGTATTTTTCTAACAGGACGTGCCAATAACCACTCTTAAGATCGATTGTAGTGAAGAACTTAGCTTCTCGTAGCAAAGTCAAGACAGCATCAATAGAAGGAAGAGCAAATGATATCGGTATCAAAATTTTGTCCAAGGATCTGAAATCTATTCACTTTCTCTTGCTGCCATCTTTCTTGTCAGATACTACACGTGGAAATGACCATGAGTATCTCGACCTTTCTATCATCTTTGCTTCTAGACTATATCCAGACCTAAGACCTTTCTTTATCTATCGGAATTCAGTAGGATTATATTCTAAATTTATTTTAGCTCTATATTATTGAGCTACATTAATGGATGATATGATAAAATATCATCCCTATCTTCTTCGGTGATCTCGTTTAAATTCCATGTAGCACCATCTTCTCCCTTAAGTAGCTCGCCTTTTCCCATTACTTCAGGTCGTTTTAATCTTAACCACCAGGTGATATGATTCACGTTCTTGATTGATATTTTTCTTGTGTTTCTGATTTTTGCTGTTGACGTGAATAAAGTTAGGGACCTCTGCGACCGAACACGATTTTGTGGATGCATGACCGGGGATGAAATGCTTACCTTGTCGACGCGACTGGTCTCACTCCATCCTGGAGTTCATGCAATCCAAGCTAATTGTATACTTGGATCTGTCATCTTCTTTGGACTCATAAGTTGAAACTGACCTTGGTAGTTATATATACTATCAGCGGACATCTAGCTTTTCACCTTCTTGCAGAAACTTGCTAGCTGAGAATCTTTAAGTAATAAAACCATTGTTATCTAATATAAGAACCAGTAAAAAATTAGGATGTTGTTTACTGACAATAGATAAACAAAACTGAATGTGTTACCTTCATACGAAATGCCTGTTTTAATTCGTTTTGTGATATGGCATAGTGTATGACTTTTTTTTCCTAGAAGGCTATCACCTATTGATTCCTTTTTTGGTTAAAATAGGGGTACTGAGCTTTCACAAGCTTTAAAACAACTAAGAACATAATGTTCTCCTAAAGAATATCAATAGGCAAAAAAGGTTAAATAATATATTAAATACCAGTAAATGACTTTGCTTGGCAAAATTACGAGTATTACCATAGAGATTTTCTGTGATGTGGGAATGTATTTTCTTCTGTGTACAAGAAGATGTTGTTTAAAAATATTTTATACATGTATATAATTTAATGTTCTTACTTGACCTTAATTCACTTCTACATTACTTTCCTGATAATGTTTATCGCAAGTTTTTACTCATGCACGTAGACAGAGGGGGCGCGGAGGGTGCAAATGCATCCCCTCAAAAACTTTCAACTAATATAATGGTTTACAAATAAATTCCAAACATCGTGTAGCACAGCTTGTTGCGTGTAATACCACCCTATTTGCTGAATTATACCCTTTAACTGGGGTCCTAAAAATAAACGTTAAAGAGGCAATTCATAAGTAAGTGCGCGAAATCAAGGATATAATGCCAACACACTATAACCTTAAGATTACTCGACCTGTTTAAAATCAAATGCAGCTAATATTATAAAAACAGTTCGCTCTTTGAAAGGTAAATTGAAAAGAACGGAGAACTATTCAATATATTAATACCAATTATAACTAAGTATAAATTGACATAACGTACATGAAAATATAAAGAAAGCTTTTAAAGAGACTTTTGGACCGAACTGTGATAAGGCAGTTCACAATTAATTAGAAAAGTGGTTGTATACACGTAAACTCTGAATACGGGAAAAAATTGCACCACGTCAGTAAAACAAAATAAAGGTAACTCAGATTCTTAAGTTATATCACACTTATATTCATACTTTGAATGCTATTTTGATAACTGTAATCTCTCGTAATAAACTAAATTGTTAGATTCAGATCATATTATGGTTCTGAGTCAATCTAGTGTAACAATACTCTCAGATCGGTAACCGTTGTTTCAAAATTCGATCAAAATAATTATTCTTATTATTCTTAAAACATTACATTGTTAAACAGCGAGACTACAAAACTGTGATGGTTGGAAGGAATGATCCTTAACGTCCATAAGGTAATTTTTCAACCACATCCAGCATGAGAACATATTACTATGATACGGATAGATGAATCCTGCTTTGTACTAGACCAACACGTTGAGTTGGATTTTTATAGTGGTACCTCACTGAAGTAACAGGACATAAAACCATATTTTAACCAACTCAGAATTATTATTCTGACTCTGAGCCCACTAGTGTTTGCTCCCACACATGTTTAGCGGAGAAGCAGCAAATGCCAATTTTAATGTCTTTGTTTGGATCCCACCGGGATTTGAACCACGTCCTTTCGCACTCGAGGTGAGCACGCTATCCATTACATCACCGAGGCGGTGACAAACCCATGAAACGATTAGATAAACAATGTGTGCTGATAAAGGATGCAAATTCAGATTGCTTTAATACTTTGTTCTTGACAAAATTAAAAACACCCTGAATTTAGTAATGTTTCACTTTGCCATTTTTTAAATACTGAAAGTGCAATTTGGACATAATTTAACGAATGCTTAGTAACCCGATTTTGTGGTATGATAAAATAAATTAGTACACTTGATTTATTTTTCTCTCTAATTGATAAAGTGATCGTTAATTATAAAATAAAATAACCATTTACCTCGCTTATATTTTTTCTTTCCTTTGGCTTTATATAGGGTAAATGTTACTGAACAATTTAGATATAAAGATATTCCATAATACCTCATTTTCAACAACGACTGACTGTTTAGGTATATATATGAGACCGATAAGTACAAGGATGGGAGATTCACTTGATTGTATTGGTTCTATGAAGAACACGATGAATTTAGTTTTTTAGCAGCAAACGACCTGTATATTATGTTTATTTGCCACATTTGATCCACTCTTTTACGAAAATTTACAAAATAAACGAGTATATATATTGGTTTTTCGAGAAACAACAAAAACCGATAAGTTCATAACATCACGACGACGTCACAGTAAAAAACTTGGACGAGGAATTTGTATACTTCTTAAAGTTTGATATCTATAGATAACACATATCCACATTAGTCTAATTGAAAGCCTTCGAAAGGGTGCCACCTTGTCCTTTATATTTTTTATAGTTAAAAATGAGTATTCAAACACACCTCAGTACAAAATATGTTTCAAACACAACAATTTAGTAGTGATATAATAACCCGTTACTGCCCTCACATAACGGCAGTGAAAGGTTTGTATGTTTCATTCGGTATTGTTTTGTTTCAGGACTGGATGTGTTTTTCACACTTTCATTTGGAAGGGGTGGGTGGGTGGGTGGTCAAGGCCAAACTAAACTAACTTCGTTTGAAAAAAACTGTAACATTTTGAGACGATGCCTAAAAATATTTTTCATTATTTTTCTATCCATATTTGAAAACCGAAATTTGAAATCAGCTTTCTGTCAAATTTTCGGCAAAGTTGTAATGCCGAATCTTAATATTCTATCGTTTTACCTAAAGTCATGATGTTTAGACCTAAGATTTTTAGCTTATCTGGCTTTATGAGTTATGTTCATCATATTTGTCGTCAGCCGTAAATTTAAAAATACTGAATCTTCTCTGAAAAACCAATTGATGAAATGAACGGTAATCTTGCAGAAATTTATGGATGGTTCTTAGAATGTTTCCTCATTCGTTCCGATGGAACGTCCAAGGGAATAATGGCGTCTCATTGGTTAAATTTAAAAGTCTCGATCCACAAGGTCGATTGAACCGTTACTTTGCACAAATGTTAAAGAAGGTCTTGTATAAAGTTTGCTCATTTTGTGCTGATCCAACTTCCAATATGGCGGCAATGTGCCATTACAATTTCTGGTTGGTCAACATCTAAATAATCTTATTGCTCAAAACCGCCTGTCGTTTGAACCTTTACGTTGCAAAAATGATCTATAGATGGGCCTGTATAAAGGTCCATATTTAGTGCCGAACAAACATCCAATATAGCCTTCATGGGGTATAACGAATTCTGACTGGCCAATTGTAAAAATCGTCTGGTCTTTAACCACTTGGTCTATTGAACTATTACTTCCAAATAGTGTTTTAAGACAATCCTAATAATGCTTCCTTGTTTAATTCCGATCAAAAACACTATATAGACACCGTGTCATATAATTCTTTGTGACTGGCAAAATTTGTCCAACACAATAGAGCCAACTGAACCGTTACATTGAAGAGGTGCTCTATAGAAAATCCTTTGTTTCTTGACGATCCGATATCCAGTGTGGTTATTGTTGGCTCTAATTGACTGAATTTTAGAAATCTGCATCTCCTAAACAGCTATTGATTTAAAGATGTGATCTATGGATGGTCCTCTGAGACGTTCCTCATTTGTACCGATCCCACGTCTAATATGGTCGCTTTGGGGCATACTATTTTCTGACTTGCAGAATTAAACAACAGAATTCTTATCCGAGACGTCAAGATTGATTGAAAAATCAGAAAGCTGTCCTTGGGCTACATTTATTGTAGCAGTACTTTATATTTTCTTCATTAAAGGATAATGATCTTTCTAAAAAAATTCTTTAAATCAGTTATATTGGAACCTCAAAAGGGTAGTTAATACCTTGCTTCATGCAGTACATTGTCATAGCTCTTCTGTATAAAACAAGCTGACGTGTTTTGTTTTTATGTTTTTCCGAATATAAAATATTCGGAACCCCTAAAGTGAATTCAGGGCTACGCCATTGATGAGAGCGTTTTTTCAGTTCAATATTATAGCAGTAATTCTTTTATGTGGTTTCTGCACAATGC
>JAOXYI010111904.1:0-11975 GCA_028566495.1 Lithophaga antillarum | reverse complement strand
TTTATGTATATTCCAATGTTCAATGGCTACGGCAAAGATCAATCCACCCAGAAATATCATGGATGTATCCTAAAACGGTATATTAACTCTATATAATAACATATCTCTGAAGAGGGAATGCATATGAAGATATGATTTCTATAAACTAAAGACAATCAGGCTTTTCTTCTGCCTTGATCATTAATTTATACATATTATAATACAAGAAATTTGTATCATTGGTTGTCTTGAGCTCTGTTCCGAAAACATTTACCTTTACAATATTCTCTAAATATAGATATATGGAATAAATATATATGAGACAAAATCTCATATATATAAAAAAGTAAACCCAGCACAGGATCAGCGATTTTATTGCTGTTCTACATCTTAATGTCACAGTGAGACCTTTAACCATGAGCTGTTATACTCATACCGTACTGTATGTTCAAGACGGCCTCCAGCCAACATGAGCGGTCCTCTCTGCTAGATGGGGATGAACGCCCCATCTGCGCCTTTCTTTCCCACAGATGATTGATTATCAACACATTACATAATAATTGGTGAAGTAATCTTGCAAAAACTGTCATCATTTGTCTGACAATAGACAATTAAAAAAACCCCCAAAATATAACATACATACAATTACATGGTGCTCATGAAGATAAATGAAAAAAACTCTTTGTTGGTTTAGCATTGTATAATTTATTGATTCAGCCTTCGTTTATTCCATGATTAAATAGCTCGTACTCATCTACACACATAGACTTTGGTTGAAGTGTGGTCTTTGACGGTCATTACGTTCAACTGTGTAAATCTCTAGACCTATCCAGCTCGGTCGCCTTGAAGGCATGTTCGGCACTTTTCGGTATCAGCATTGCTGATGGAATAATAATTGTGGAACGCACATCTAGTGCGTGTACATTAGTTTTTGCTATATGTAAATTAATCATGGCTTCTCTTTCTCGCAGAGAATTTCAGCTTTATTAACCCTCTGCATGCTCTGGTTGCGACGATATATTTGTAAAATTGCTGAATACTGCATTAAAATACGTTAGAAAGTAACACATAAGCATATAGACTTTTCTGATTGTAAAAATACAACTAAAACTTCTGTATATTCTTCTAAAATTGACTTACACTTAAGTATTGGGAAGACACAGATTTAGCGCTACCAAGTCCAACCAGAGGCGTTAGAATGATAGGCAACAATGACGTCACTGCAATAGGTAAGGCTTCTGTGATCCAGTACACGGCCATTATGAACACTATGTATGCACATTTTGATTCCTGAAACAAAGTAGCTTCAGTTGCTTATTTTTACTACCATCACCAAAGAATTATTTCATATACGTTTATATAACAAAACACTCTAGGTTGTTCTAACATAAGATGAAGACGGTTGCAGCAACCGACTTGAAACAGAGCATGTAATTACTGACCTGGTATACTAGCCAAACTGTATAATTTACAGAATACAAGTTTTATAAAAGAAAATAGTAATAGGATACCAACCAGTGTTAAGTGTTCTGAAATCAAGAGAAGACAAATCGAGACACACAAAGTAGGGATCACACGAACTCCCTAAATAGAAGCAAGATCAGGTGCGTCGGGTAAGCATGTCCAGCATTACTCGTCGTGCAACCCCATAAGTCACGTCTGATAGTAAGTCCTATCCGTGGATTAGGGACTCACTGGTTAGATGTACGACAATAAAACCGGTCTGAAATATCAATATTTTCAAACGATTAATCAACTCGTGATGGAATCTCTAAAATAACGTACAATCCCCAAACTAAGGTACTAGTGCTAGCTTGGCACAATGTGTTTGATTAAAAAAAAGTAAACACTTACAACAAGTACCTGGCATCTCAGGCTTTCATATTTTCGACGCATTTGACGATTACAAGGGGCAATTGCATTCAGTGTTTCATCCGTCCCGAACTTTCTGCCCCCATCCAAGGTCATATATAAAAAACTTTAACATACATAGTATGTTAATAAAACTTCACCAGCCAGTTGTATTAACAAAGCTATCTTTGATCCGCGGACATTTTGGATCTGAGATATTGACGGTCTGTTTAACCGATCTGCAAACTAAATGTCAGTCTTGTATATGGCGAGATACAGGTTGTCGCGGATTCTGGGATCTGAATTACTCTTTAGGGATTATGTCATATGATTGAATGAAAACTGTCCAATTTCCAGGTTCTTTCGGCATATTTTCTTTTTATGAAACCAGACTTCCTGCAACCTAATTTTCATTGTTACATATGACAAAATATGGACCGAGTTTGAAATTATTAATTGTTAGAAGTATTGTTTCACGAATTACTCAATATTGTTAATATTCCGTAGATTTAGTGATTTACTTCATATTATTCTGACATTTGACAAACCACAAATTGCATTGGGTTTTAGGACATAAAGCACAAACAATGCAGGAGAGCTGTCCTTTAAATGAACGAAAGTTACCTAAATTCCCTGTTTCGGATAATTTACCTTGTTCTGTAGAACTTTCTCCGACTTGATATCATTCTTCCAATCATCAAAATATAGATCAAGTTAGATTTGGGAACTTCAACTGTCTTTAGTTCAGATTCGTACTTATGAGTATAGTTAATTTTGGCAAATTTGTCTGTGTTCAAAATACGGTGGGGACCAAAATTCACGTGAATTTTCTTGTTTCTTAGATTTCACTTGCAGCTACAGACTACTTACTTTGACTTGTTATCACATTTGAGAAACCACACTTAATTCGAAACAGTGTGATTTTTATTATCTTTTTAACAAGTTGTCATTGAATGAATTAATTACCTTAATTTAATTAAGATCCAAATGATTCTTACCTGTGTTCCAATAACCAATGGTAATGGCAGGAAAATAATTGGTGTTAAAATAATAACAAGAACTTTTTTTAATCGAGAAATATTTCTCAAAGTTCCCATTTTGTACGAATATTAGTTTCATACAAAATATAGTGTAATTTCGTCTTAACAGCTCCGCGAAAAGGTTCCTAGTTGATTTCACAACAAATAAAAAAAATTAAGATTAGAATATACGTCATAATTGATATAAAAATGTTAAGAATTCGGATTTACATCGTAACTGATAAAAAAGAAATGTTAATATATAAATCAACGGGTAAGTGAACACGTGATTTCTGAATGAATGAATGAACTTTATTTTCATAGACTACAATTACATAGTTAAAGAGAAAATGCATACATAATAAAACACAAATTGTTAGAACAATGTGTGAACAGTATTGATAAGTTAACATTAAAAGTCAACTAGGAGGAGTGACTTTCACATTTACAATTTTTATACATCGGCAGAGTTTTTCAAGAGTTACAGTATCTACTGAGTTGAACAATAGTTGCAATTTGTACGTGTCTGGATTGAAGTTGCAAAAATGTGGTAATAGTTTTTGTCATTCGAGTTTGAGAGCACTACATGTCATAATATAGTGGTATTCGTAACCAATATCGTTTGAGTTACAAAGATGGCGCAATCTGTTGTCTGTCGACAGATTATGCCATCTTTCCTTCTCAATCGGTAAGATATGACTTCCACATCTAAATTTACACAATGTTAATACATTATTGTATGATACCTTTGACAGATATCTTTCAAAACTGATATCATATTGAAAGATTCTATAACAAAATCCCTGTGATGTCATATTAATCTCAGCAAAACAATCTTGCACGAATTGATCTTTAAGCTTCAACTCAACGCTTTTAACGACCCATTTATCCACATATTGACTTTGCCATATATATGTATTAGACATACCACAACTATCTAAAGTGTTTATCATAAAAGATAACTATTTAACATCAAGGCCATAGTAGCTAAAGTTTACAAATTGGAGTTTATATATTAAACAAGAGATTTTACAATATTTGTCATTTAATAGTCTAAACTTTAATCACACGAAGTTTCGCTTTTAGAGTAACTGGTTGTATCCCCAACTTTACATATACTACACAACTAGGAGTTGTCTGCTTTAATTCTTTAAATGTAGAACAAGCTTACAAAGTTGTAGATGCACTGGCTTGATCATATTAAAATTTTCATACCACCAAACTTCAGAATATAGTAGAATTGGTAAGAATATTTTATCAAACAAACCCAGGTGACATTCTATAGTGAAATTATTTTGTCTACATTTCTTTATAATACAAATATACCATACATTGCCTTTATGTTTGTTCACATAAATGTTTTCTGTTAGTGTGAAAAGAACCACTTCTGGCAAGGAAGATACCAAGATACGTATAGTCTTTTATTATATCCAGTTAAGTATTTCGCATAGTAAATTTAAGATTTTTAGGAATTCCTTTACAGAATATCAATTTTTTTGTTTTGTTAATGTTATTTTTAGGCTGCCATTTATCACAATTATCACAATAATCAACAAAATTGTTCAACTTTTTTTGTAAAATCATCACTGCTTTCTGAAAGTAAAGATAGTATCTTCTGCATACAACAGAAGAAAGGCTTTCAAATATACAGTCAAGTCATTCTCCAAGTCAGAGCTTACCGACTGTACACCATAAGGTCGTTTTCCTGAAGATAATTCTGTAAATCGTTTAAATAAATTGCAAAAAAGAGCAGGGAAAAGACTTTCGCCCTGTTGTGCACCCATTTCACAAGAAAAAAGTCAGATTTTTCATTTTTAAGAATAATACATGACTTTATATCCTTATACATATTCTGTATTATTCGGAAAAACTTTCCGTTAATATTATTTTCTAGTAGTTTGAACAAAAGGAAATTTCTCTGAATAAAATCAAAGGCCTTTTCAAGATCGATAAAGGCACAGAAAAGCTTTTTCTTTTTCAGTTTGAGCAGTTCGAACATAGCATATAAAGAAAAAATATGATCATTTGTAGAATAACTCTGTCTAAAACCACCTTGATTCTCTAGTAAGATTGTAAAGTCATCTAAATACTCACAAAGTCTAGAATTTAAAATACAGATGAATATTTTTCCTAAACTTGACAATAGTGTAATAGGGCGTTAATTTTGCGGATCCTTTTTACTACCGTTATTATTATAAATAGGTATAACATTTCCTAATAGCCATGCTTCTGGCAAAATACCTGTGCCAAAAATCAGATTAAACAAGTATGCATAAATATCGATCATATAATCAATAGTAGCAATAATATATTCATTGACAACCAAATCTTCACCTGGTGCTTTATTGTTTTTCATATTTCTAACTGCTTTAAGTACCTCATCGGCTGAAATACTAAAATTTAATAAACAATTTGAAGATTCCTGATTTAAATCATTATTAATTGTATAATTTTCACCGTCATAGTATTTAAGTCTTTGAAGAAATTGAATTAAGACTCAGTAGTGATATTATTGTTATTTTTATTTTTAACCTTATTCCAAATTTTCTAAAATTCTCGAGGATTTCTAGTGCGCAATTTTTTCTTTTTTCTACGCAAGTTATCTTTATACGATTTAATATTATCGTCGATAGTTTTCTTATAAAATTTCTCAGATTTACGTAATCTCTCTTTGAATAAATGTGACCTGTAATGTTTATGACATCTTTGAAACTTCCTGAATTCCTTTCTAGCCTCCTCACAATCTTTTGAAAACCATTCTTTAGTCGCATCTTTCCCAGTCTGACTTTTAATACTATTATTTTTACAAAATACCCCAAATGTATTTTTATAGCGGCACTCAATAAAACTGCAGTAATATCATTTACTATTTCGTTAACAGCTTTTTTGTCAATAGTTTCAATTTCTTCACTTATGCGAACAATATTTCTAAATAATTCATCATTTTTTACAATATCAGTATTATTTACAAAATCAGACGCTTTTTCATGTTTCCACTTCCCTATGCATTCAGTATCATTTTCAACAAAAAACCATAAAATATAACGTAATAATTTAGAAAAGATGAGTTAAAAAGAACGAAAAATGCAAACAAAATAAGGAATAGTAATATCAGCATCAGGTTTTGATGGAATTTAGGTAGAATAAGTTAAGGGGACTTAAGAACGGATTTCGCCCTAGTTGCTAGTTTTCAAAAAGAAAAATATTCCCATTTCACCTCAGTAGTGTTTTCTACTAAATTCCAACTTCGCCTTAACTCAATTCCTATTTCGCCTTAGTACTTTTTAACCTGGATTTACCGGTTAAGGCGAAATGGGAGCACACCTTAAGAATAAGTGATGGAGGTACTGCTAGATGTATTGTAAGACTAAGGATATAATAGGAAAATGTGGATTCAGAGTGAATAAGTGTTCGTGTTAGGGGCTTTAGTTCTGAATGATATAATATTTGGGGAAGTGATTTAATTATGGAAATGTTTGCTACTTGTTATATGGTTCGCAGATTTGAAAATCATTTTGTTCTGTTGAAGAGATAATCTATCCGAACCGAAAAATGAGACATTGGTGCAAATCTTAATAGGGACGCGTAAGTTCAATATAAATCTTTTTGACACTTCAACAGGCAATATTTAACGGTTTCACCTTCGTAACAAGTACAATATGGAACTGAACATTTATATTTATTGTAGAATTTTGCCGATATGTGATCCATCATAATAATACAGTGGATTTCATACATGTTTATTTTTTTTTTAAATTCTTCAGATTAAGTCGAGTTGGATTGGATTAAACTTAGACTGGCTGTAAGTTCCATGACTATTATTGACAGAAGGAAATAATTGGGATATAGGCCTAGGTAACACAGGTTCTGGTAATATGGATTGTACAGCACCAGAGTTACGCGTGTTATATGTGTGAATATCTTGAAATCAAGCTGGTAAAGTGTTGCTCAGATAAACAGGGTTATTGCTATTTACCATTTTATAAAAATACATGTGTGGGTCGACTAACCGGCAAAATCGTTTATCCCACAAATTTTACGGGTAGTCACAACTGGTTTTAGGTGTCTACTAACTCGCAAATATTATTGCGACTAACAGTAAAAAATATCCGTAACACCGATTACGAAATTCACCTCATTATGAAATTACTAAAGCTGTTGGAAGATAAAGTAAACATTAACCAAACCTAATTAAAGTCAGTGAAGCATAGAACATACCAAAGGGGCATCCAAAAGTTGTTAGAAGATACAATCATATAAGAACAAGACCAATGAACACAGTACGATATAAACAACGTTGAAAACTAACAAACAGGACAACACGAACACCCATACAAACCGAGAGTGAAATCAGGTGCTCCGGAAGGGTTTTTGCTTAGTCCTTCCCATTCCGTCCCTTCTGTATAGAGAATTAATAGAAGTAAGCCATGTTCTTTCGGTCACGATCCTCGCTGCTTCTATTGGAACACTCAATTTTATGAATTAATAGATATTTCGAGCTTTCCCAAATTATATCTGTATATTAAAGAATTGGTTTTGCATACGAAAAGAAAGGGACGGGTCGCAATAAGGCCTGTATTTGGCCCCTGGTTATGCCGAAAATAAAATTTCATAATTTCAATAAATCTATGTTCTCTTTTTATGCCTATATGTTTGTGCTTTGTAGAATTATTATTACTTTTCAGTTTGCATGTAACTTCTCTGTTCCTGCAACTGATGATAATGGATACCCTATTGAATCATTAACATTACGCCTATGGAAAAACATCGCTACTTACATGAACATTATGTACAAATTAACTATGATGCGCACTGAGTACCAGAAAAATATTTTTATTACAAATTGCATTTGAAATAAGCATTAAAATATATGAAGATCTTGTTGGTACTCCATGTGCGTCATACTTAAATATTTTAAAAATGTATTAAAATTGCATTATCCACCTGAAGTGAAATTTGAAGCATATTTCAGTGTTGAAGTATAACGCGCATGCGTGACCAAAAAAATCTTCAAAGAATTCAATGCTTCTTATACCACCAATTTCTAGTAAAACTATTTTGTTGGTTATACATGCGCGTCATCGTTGATTTTCATATAATGTACGTAGGGATATTTTCCTTTTTCCAAGTGTAAAATTTACCTAAAGGTACCCCGCATTTTCGACCTCTGGAGTTACAAAAACGACGAACAATTTGAAAAGTTATCATTATTTTATAAAGAAGGGATATATAGCTACATAAAAAGAATACAAAATAATTAGTACGATAAAATTTTATTTTCACTGAAACCAGGGGGCCAAAAATAGACCTTATCGCAACCCGTCGTTTAACGTGTATGTACATATATATATTTTGTTGCCATCGTTTCTTATTATCATCGATTGGTTGATTGATTGATTGGGATTTAACACCATTTTCAGCAGTTTTTCAGCTATATCGTGGCGTTCAGGTCTTATTTGGGGAGGAAGCTGGAGTACCCGGAGAGAACTCAATTCTTGCAATCCTTGTCAATTAAGGTTGATTATTATGAATTAACATCTGTGAGTGGAGATATTAGGGTTAATATTTCATATATTCAGTCATAACGACAAATTTTCTCGAAGATATTATGCAAACCAGTCAACCTAAACGGCAATTATTAATCGAGCACATCTTTGAGATCAGAGGCAGACGGGAAATTTTATACAAGATAAGAACAGTGTGGGTTCCAAATTTTCCTTACCCTACAAGGAGTAATATCAATATTCCGGATGCTATATAAGATACGAAAATTAAATTATACTGAAATACAACTTCAAAAAATTAAATTTCTTATGAAATGAATTAAGTAGCAGAATACACGACAAACTTACCCACTGTGTTCATGGATTATTGTTTTTTCCAGTAAACTACAGTTGTCGTACATTTATATTCTCCTACCCTCAACATACATTATGTGTATAACAGTAATACGAACCAGTCTGGGAATTTTTAAATAGTTAACACTAGGAAATTCGACGTCAACTTTTCACAGCGGATTTATCGAATAACGATAGTTCCACTACCTTTTAGTTACATGTAATCACAATAGTATATAGAGGTAAAACATGTAATCACAATAGTACATGTATATAGAGGTAAAACTAAGCGTTGCAATTTTAGCCTTGCGAAAACGTTGTGGAATATTCTTTCTGTTCTACTCTGTAAACAAATCGTGTGTACATATGTACAGAGATTCAAAAATACAGAAAAATAAATAGAGAAAAAAGTTACATATTTTCAAAAGATGAACAATAAATAAATAAACTAGGTTAGCCAACAATAAATACACCAGGTTAGGCATCCTTTTTGTTAATAATAAACTTGCAATGTTTTGTAATTTTACTTTATATTCATTAACTGGCCAAACTTTATGGTATTTGGTTATCTTCTGTACCGATTTATGACTGTTTTCAAAATAACTGTACTGCAAAATATAATGCAAGTCAACACCAATTTGTTTTTTGTTACATAAAGTATAAATTCTTCTGTTTCTTTCTAAAGTATGCCATCGCCCATGTACTACAGGCAGCATATGATTCAAAGTTCTAAAAATCTACCAAATTCAAACAAAAGGTTGTTCTTAAAGAATAAAAGTGATTTCCAATTTCAAACTCCTTTTTAAAAAGTCTGTAGTTAAAAGCTTTTAATGAATTTTCAATCAGTGATAACCAAGACTGTGTAAATTGATCTTTGAGACTTTGATTAACCATTTACAGTTGCCGAAAGTCTGTGTGTGTCCCACCAAAACAAAAAACAAAAAAAAAACAAAAAAAACCAATCATTAAAAATATTTTTTAACATGAAAATCATGTAAAATTCTTTTGGTTTATGTTAGACAAGAATAAACATACTTTACATAGTATACTTTTATAGTAGATAGTTTAGATTATTTTCCACTAATGTCCAATATGAAATCATACAGGCTATCGTCCGAGTTCACCATGCATGGTGGTGATGACATAGATATCCCTAGATTAAGCCAACCCCACTTATGCGTTGACTGCTATCAACAGTTTAATTTCTTCAGATTTAACCACTTATGCCATTTTATATATTTATTTATTTTTGGTAGTTTCAGTCAATATAACATGTAGTTAAATAAATCAAAGAAAATTGCAACAGGTGTTAATTGCTGCCAGAAAAGAGTCAGCAAAACACAAAGCATGGTATCCACCCGTAATATTTATTTTAACACAACCTTGTTTGGTTTAAAAGAATTAAACGACTGCGAATCTTTTTATTTGACTTGTCCTTATTTTTACAAAATTTTGGTACCTTGTACATGTTGTAAATGTTCAAAGACTGTATCATAATTCAGATTATCACGTACTCATGGTAATACTAAACACTTTCCTATAATAACGCAAATTACGCCCTCTTTCCACATAATTACACAAACAGTCAAGCATTATCTGGTAATAACGCAAACATTATCCCATAATAACACGCATTAATCTTTTTACAAAGCGCAAACTTTCATATAAGAGAAATATAACCTTTAATTTTTATGTGACACGACTCTCTTGCATGTTTCTATAGCAACAACTTATACAGTTGGACTGTTGGTTTAGTTTATGGTAGAATATGATTATTGCACCACCTACACTTTGTTGACTTTAATAAAAAAAAAAAAAACATGAGGACATCGATTCCTTGATATACATGTATCACAAGGTACTGATTTGTTTGATTTTTGTCACTAAATGTGTATAAGATGGCGTGCTAGCTATTTTGGTACAAAGTTGATGTAAATGTTATATCGAGGAATCAAAGATCATTAAACGTTTATCCCAGTAAATTTGTAGAAAAAGATAGATACTGTGACCTATGGGTCACAATACCCCCGCCCCTACCATTTCATTTGAAAAAAAATCCATAAGCTGTTTGTTCTTCACAACTTCTGAAAGTTTTGCAGAAATCCATTCACCAGGATTTGAAGAAGTTTTAGAGAACATAGGTATGTTCTGTGTAGTATTTAGGTTGAGGTACACATGTATGAGGATCAAGTATCTGAAAATCTAGAAAGTTCAATTCCAAGGAATATAAAATAGGAAATGCACATCTACAATTTGTTCTGAATATTCTCTGAAAGTTTTGTTAAAACCCATAACGTAATTTGGGAAGAGTTGCGGATAACAGGTATGTACTGGAGTATTTTGGCCAAGGTACATGTATGAAGTTTCAAGAACTTTAGAATATTCAATTTCAAGAAAAATAAAATAGGAGATGCACGTGAACAATTTGTTGTGAATAATCTCTGAAAGTTTTGTTAAAATCCATAAAGTGTTTTTGGAAGAGTTGCGGATAACAGGTATGTACAGGAGTATTTGGGCCAAGGTACATGTACATGTATGGTGTCTAAAAATCTAGAATATTCAACTTCAAGAAAAACAAAATAGGAGATGTACATGTACAACTGTTCTGAATAATCTCTGAAAATTTTGTTAAAATCCATGAAGTGGCTTCTGAAGAGTTGCGGATAACAGGTATATACTGTAGTATTTGGGCCAAGGTACATGTATGAAGTTTTAGAAATCAAAATATTCAATTTCAAGAAAAATAAAATAGGAGGAGCACATCTACAGTTTGTTCTGAACAATCTCAGAAAGTTTTGTTTCTATCCATTCACCGGTTTTGGAGGAGTTGTGGATAACAGGTATATTCTCTGCAGTATTTAGGCCAAGGTACATGTATGAAGTGTCTGGAAATCTAGAAAATTCAATTTCCAGGAAAATAAAATAGGAAGTGCACATATTTTGTAGATCCTAAACAATTGTATAAGTTTGGTTGAATCAATTCAGTTGTCTAGGAGGAGTTGTGGATAACAGGTTCACTACATCTAGCATAGCACTGTTCAACATGCAAACGGATTTATGTGTAAAAAATGCCTAAAATTTTGGAAAAAATGAATATTGACGAAAACAAAACAGGAGTTGCACAATACCATTTGGTACTTATGAATTTCTGAAAGTTTGGTTGAAATTTACCGAGTAGGGAAGCGGGAGTTGCAGATAATATGTGCTGACGGAGACAATGTACACAATACACCCCCACTATCGCTAGCGGGTAGTGATGGTCAATCGGTCAAAAATCACAATCGATTAT
>JAOXYI010111796.1:0-11976 GCA_028566495.1 Lithophaga antillarum | reverse complement strand
TTCATGAATGATCATTGGATGGTCCAAAATGGTGCCATAGTTGAACAGGGTTGAACACCGAAGTTTATGGGAAACAATTGACTTAAAATGTTCATGAATGATCATTGGATGGTCCAAAATGGTGCCATAGTTGAACAGGGTTGAACACCGAAGTTTATGGGAAACAACTGAATTAAAATGTTCATGAATGATCATTTTGTGGTCCTTTACCGAGTTCAAGTTTTTCATGTCGATCAAATATCAATCAATCTGATTATTTAATTATTTGAGCATAACCTTCTATGTGAGATATATTTAGAAATCTTCCCAGAAACAGTGAAGAGTTCAAACCAAAACTGTATATAAATGATATTTTGGTGGGCCAGTACATATCGTTTTAACATGATGTATTTTTCTGCTGATTGGAAATTCAAGTTGGATGCCACTGTTGGACAAAGTTTATCATAGTACTCTATGGATTATTTGTATTTTCAACTTCCAGTAATTTGGCAGAATAAAAACCAGTTGAACAATACAGGCTCATGACAGCCTCTAGTATTGAAATGTTAACTTTTAAATTGTTTTTAGACGATGAAACTTTGATGATAACGCTTACCACTTTGTTTACGTTTTCACCCAGGTAGCTTATATCATATAATTTATTTTAATAAAAGAGCAAAATCGAAGAGAACAAACCGGTGCAACTGAACAAAAGTCAAGAATAATTTATTCGCAACGACATTCGCAGAGCAGTTGCGAATCGATGATATTAAAAAGATGCTGTTCAAATAGGAAGATTTGAAGTGTAGCTTAAATTAAACTTTTAAATTTGATTTAAAAACTATGCCAGTAAAGTTTTCCTTTAAAGACACAAACAATGGTACATGGTGACTACCACACGACGACTTGTGCTGTCTGATTTACCATACTAATACGTCTAATCATCATCGAAGTTTCTTTCATTGAGTAATGCAATCCATGCCACTGATACCAGTTTACACCATTAGCATACGATGTGTGTGTTCCACGGAGATATTTTCCATTTAAGTTAGAATGAAAGCATGCTGCATACCACCAGCCTCCGCCATATGATGCTGCACAATTACCACTCGATCCATCGTTATCGAAGTCATATGTTGAAAATTTATATCCATTGTGTAATCTCATAGCGTCACCTGGAGTATATGCAAAAAAGGTGTTACTTTTCATCTCTTTTAGAAAGTACTCATTGGGCTTGTCCAATGTGATATGAATATAAAACTATGGTAAGCATGATGCGACATCACACGTCATACAATTTGCAGATCTATGTTCTTGGTTTTGCATATAATATAACATATAATATAACATGAATTTATCCTTCCGACATGCATGATAATTTTTCCGGTTTTTCATCAAATTCTAATCTTAATTTTCCACATAATTAAGCACTATTACTGGTTTGTTTAAATCTGTTCGTTTGATGGATATGTCCAGTTGATCGTGTCATTCAGATCAACCAATCCATATTATTTTTAAGCGTAGACGAATTGATTCAGTTCATACAATTGATCTTTGATGTCAAACTAGTCAAACAACCAATCCATCTTTGCCTTTTATAAGTAGATTAAGTGGCTCAATAGATAGCCATGTTACAGTTGATAAAGTTCATCAAATTGAACTTGTTATTCAAACAAGTCAATTCTTCAGTTCTGCTTCTTGGTTCAGTTGATTCAATTGATCTCTACAATACAGCTGATACAATAGAACAAGTCAATTCTTTAATTCTACTTTTTCAGAGTAAGAATAATACCCGATAGTAACAACTACTACCACTTACAAGGATTTTTTTTTTGCGGACGTCTAATTTTCACTATATTTGTGGATTAGGAAATTCACAAGAATTACACCCGCGTCATATTCTCATATATGTAATTTATATACAAAAATCTATACGACATTATCATAAATCGCGAAAATTTTACACCGCAAAAATTTTATTTGATTGTTTTGGCCACAAAAATGTATCATGAAAAAATCCCTACGCAAAAATAACCCGATATATGAGAAGTTTATCGATTTTGATTTTTAAACAGGAATCTTGATAGACAAATTCTTTGATAGATCTTTTTTTAATGCTTTATAGTTTTCCTTTGTTTGGTGATGCACAAGTCTGGAAATATGCATGTAAGTCTTCAAATGCTTAAACTCTTAGAAAGTAAAATTGGAAGATTGACTCTCTTCACTGTTGAGTTCAATTGAATCAATTTGACCCCAGAGATCAATTGAACAGATTGTGTCAACTGTGTCGACTGAACTCTTAGAAATTAGAATTGAGGGATTGACTGGTTTCATTCTAGAGTTCAACTAAGTCATTTGTATCAATTATACTGCAGAGATCAGTTGAATGAATTATATCTATTGTGTCAATTGAACTTTTAGAAAATAAAATTGAAGGATTGACTCGTTTGATAGATGAGTTCAACTAAATCAATTGTATCAACTGAACTCTAGCAAAGTAGATTTGAAGAATTAACAGTTTTGACTGTGGCGCCCATTTGATTGTATCAAATGTACTATAGAGATCAATTGAATTAACTGTGTCAATTTAACTCTAGAAAGTATAATAGAAGGAATGACTCGTTTGACTGTGGAGTGCAATTGAATCAATTGTATCAACAGAACTGTAGAGATCAATTGAATCAATTGTATCAATTAAGTCAATTAAACTCTTAGTAAGTATGATAGAAAGTACTGATTAGTTTGACTCCAGATTTCAATTGAATCTATTGTATCAATTGTCCTGTATAGATCAAAAGAGTCAAGTAAATTAAAAATGCAGTAGACTTGAAGCATTGTTTGGTTTGACTAATGATTGACCGGATTGAAAAATGATACAATTTATCACGATTGATACGAATTATTACATAGGATTGATTGGTTTAATAAATATGTCAAAGAAATCAATTCAGAATTACTGAACCAAACTCGAATTTCTCTGAAAAGAGGCGTTGCTAAATGGAACGAACACTGTCATACTGGGATGAATTTGTCTGTGTATACCAAACTTTAAAGTAAATATACGTTTCAAAAAGACATATAAATCCTTCTTATTTATGTATAATTCTAATACTTAAACGGTTTAAATTTCTCAAATCATCATATTTAAGATGATCGTTTTCAAGAAAGGAATAAAATTGTCAAAATTGCGCTTGGTGAAAGTTAAAAAACTTTATTGTACAGGCTGTTTTTAACACAAACAAATAATTCCGAAATTGCATTCTGCCTTTCAACACTTTGTTGAAAATTTTGGAATGCGTGTCAGGAAATGTCTGTGTTACGGAAACTGTTGTTGTAAGAAAAGAAAACATATTTACCTGCATTTCCAACATATCAACTAACAGACAATCTATAACGTGTCGTAGGATCACCAACAGAAAATGGTCTGTATGTTGCATACCGAGTTTCATTTTCGAAATCTGCCAAGTCAATACGAAGCTCAAAGCTACCATTGGAGGTTAGTCTATGTAGTTTGTGATTACCTACAAAGAAATAGAGACATGATCACAAAAATGAACTAGCAATAGGAAGAATGAATGAAAGAATATAATAATAATAATAATAATAATAAAGTTCGATTCGTATATCACCACCTGTCCACACATTTATAATGTCATGAATTAAATCGTGATTGTACAGTGATGTACTGTACAATAAAAAAAGCCGTATGTACAAAGTCATGTGAAGGTGTCTGAGAACAAGTGAAAATTGGGATTATTTTATTTCATTTAGATTTACCTACTTGATTAAAAATGTCGTTTGTATAATGTAAATGTCAAAATTACAAAAACTGTAATTGCAATGCCGATGTTTTTATTCTAGGAAGATCTGTACAATCGATAAGTCGAATATATCTTTTTTGCCCATCCTGAAATCTGAAAACATACCTAACCAGAACTCTCCATCCAGTTTTCCGAACCCATCTTCATAATTCTTCCATCGTCTATAGAAATTTGTTTCTCCATTGAAACGACGTTGGAATACCTAAATCATTCAAAATATAGTAGAATTTACACCGTAAAAGTTCATACAGTATGAAATATTGGCATGTTGCTTATGAAGCAATTATTTGATGATCATAATGATATAAAATGATTTATGACAAATTACATTTAAATTCACTAGAGTGTTATCAAATTACATTGTTTGTTATCCTGTAAGAAGATTTATTGATTAGTCGAATGGTTTTCGTCACTTTCAGCACTTTTTCAACTAAACCGCGGCGTTCGGTTTTCACTGGGGAGGAAGTTGGAGGCCGGTGTGAATCCTCGACCTTCGGCTGGAAAACTGGCAATCTTTGTAATTAAGGTTGGAGTCGAGCACACCTCTCCCCGAGCGAAACTCGAACTCAGTGTTGATACGCCGGTGATTAATAGAAGATATGTCTAACTACCTAGACAACTCAGTCCCTCTTTAGAAAGAAAAATAGCACATGTGTACATTGTATTTCGCAAACAACATAATGATAATCTGTACAGTTACACTTAAAAGGAGTGTATACAGTTGAAACTCATTGTGTTAATGTCGAAGGGACTGTCGATTATAGCTCGAATTAAACGAGTATTCAAGATATTTGAGGTAATATAAGCTACTATGAAGTGACTGTAATGTCACTTCAAGTTATCCGTGTAACGACTTATTCGATTTCGAATAATGAGGTTCGATCTATTGTTCAGATTAAACAGCCCTCCTTGTTAATACATGTCTTTACTAACGAAAACTTTCGTTGTAAAGACGCGTTATATTTAAGACGTGATATATTGAAACTTGTAACTGTTAAAAAGGAATAAATTTGTGTTGGAATGAAATGGTTATAGAAAAATGAAAATTTGGACTCTTTGCATTGGACATAAAAAACAACTACATCTAACACCAATCAGATGTCTTGAAGTGGCCAACGTTATCCAAGTCGGATCTTTCGCTACACCACAGAGACATTACAATGTATGGTATGACTATATTGTTATTACTTATTAGGTTAATAAGAAAAGAATTTACCGAATAATGTATAAAGGATATGTCCTTACGGCAATAAACAATTTTGCAAATTATTAAGGGTGTTTTCTTATATTCAAAATAAATAAATAAATAAATATATCTATAATATCATTGTATGTACCGTCCATCCGCCACCACTCCTCTCCATATCACAGTAAACAAAAAATCCTTCAAATAAATCTACAGGATATACTCTGTACACACCACTTGGTTTATCAGGGTCTAAGTCAGAACAGTCTTTTGGTAGTTCATCTGAAAGTAAAACGTCAAACATTTTGAATGATAATCATATTAAATTTTTAAGCTCCAGATGTGCTATTTGACACAGTATGTAATGTTTCGAATGGTATGTACTGTATTAATATTCTGGCATTTCTGTCCCCCCCCACCACACACACACACACACACAGAATGGTGGGATGTTACGTGATATCGACCGCCGTCTGTTTGTCCGTCCGTCCGTCTCCTTCGTTTCCGTCAATTATCTTTGCTGTGTTCAACAGATCTTCAAACTTAGTGTTATTGATGAATGTAACAAAAAACACACCGAATTCGATTTAGAGTTCAGAGCTAATTTCAGTTCCGGAGTTAAGGCCCTTAATTAGTGAAATATGGCTTGGTATTCTGTTTTTTGACGTTGAAATGTTGGACATATCGGCAAAATTTGGCATGCTGCATGAGCTAGACAATGCTGTATCAATGAATATCAAACGGTTGTCATTGGTAACTTTCCAGAGAAAAACATTTTCTGTGAATCCCAAATCTCTGCAAAGTATTGGAACTGATTCGTTATTATTGCCATGGTTTTTTTTAATCATGGAAAACACGGCATGTGCATTTATTGCCAGTTGAATTAAAACCGTCATGTTTTAATTTCACTTGGAAATGTTTGTCAAAGTAATCTGTTAACAACATGAATCTAATTATATATCAGTATTAATCTCAATATATACTGGTTCTCTGCCCTTTATCTATGTTTCCAGATATAAGGACAGGCAATCGTCAACCATTATATCAGTAACGGTACCAGGTTATATAACGAAAGAGAACTAGTCAAATGTCAATAAAGCCATCAAGCTGATATAAAAACCTTTTGTTCGACTAACTCATTCCCGTTAAGCACTCCGCTTTTGTTTTGTCTCTGATCTGGCAAATCACAAAAATTACAGCACATTATCACAGGAAAATCTCGAGGATTGACGGAGGGAAAGCGGACCAAATAACTACTGGCAACGAAATGAAATATGGTTTTGATTTAACCAAGACATCGAAAATATATGTATACTGGCATTCCTTTGTCCTTACTCGTGATATTCAAATTACTAACAGCCTGCAACCCTACCGAAAAAACAAGATAGCCATGAAGCGCTGGAATTCTAAAATCTATGTTCTTGAAATGAAGTTACCACTTTATATAAAAGTAAGGCATTTGTCTACGTAGAAAAGACTTGTATCAAAATCATTTACATACCACATGGAAATTTATCCATGATCAAATCCATCTTCTTTTCGATGATTTCTTCTGAAATATTTAGCACGTACGACTTTATTTCTGAAAAAAATCAAATAATGACCCGTTTTGTTTCCTCTTCTTGAATAATTTTTTAAATGTTGCGATTTTTATTATGAATTTTGACACAAATTCTTTTTCTTTGCTAAAATATGATAAAAATGTTTGAATACATATATTGTCAGAAAAAAACGTAATGAATTTTTTTACTTCATTGTTTAAAATAACTTTCTCCGTGACATTACCTTGCAATGTCTTCTTCGACTCTTCTTCAGTCATATTCTTAATGTGAGATTCTAAAACGTGTTGAGAATTTTGCACAGTAGCATGGATGTATTTCTTTATTTTTGCTTTGAGACGACTGACATCCAATCTGGCCACAAGCGAAGCATCCAGTCTATCTAGAAGAGGAATGTCTTCTGCGAGTTCCATGATTTCATTTCTCTGTATGGCTGCTGTGAAATTGCCCATCGCTAATGGAAGGAATAAAATGACCAACAAAATCTCCATGCTTGTTACGACCATTTTATCTCAATTTATGCCATTTGCAATGTTCCTCTTAAATACTTATACGCAAGGAATGTACCATGTTTATCCAAGACGAGGCAAGTTTCTTTGGTTCATCTAACTTGTCAACATATATGCGATTGAAGAAATACTAAACCAATGCAAAATTTAACAAATAATAATTTTTATTTCAAGGAAGTATCAAAACGTTAAATAAGAATAAAACAAAAGTATAATTAAATCCAAAAGCAAACCCTATACCGGAGAAGCAAATAAAATATTCTGTTTGATGATTTCGTTCGTGTCATTTGTGTTTTCCACGAATCTAATCTTCCTGGTTCGTTTTTCTGATTTCACCATTTTCATTATGTTTTCCACGAATCCAAACTTCCTCTTTTTGCATTCGAAAGTTGTACATTCTCGAGATTATAAAACGGCATTCATAACAAGTCAATAAATCTTCAACTGTACATTAAATTGGCACGTATGATGACATAATAAATAAAAAACATACCAACTGAACTTTTAAAGACTCTTGTACATGTATCAACATAATGTTGCCAGATAATTTTCTTTCCTTGGTTATTATTAAGTGCACTTAATGAAATTTTGTCAATACGTGTTACAAATTTACTACTGACAATTGGATAAGTATTGGTAAGAAATGGTTATACATGCTTTATGAACATATAATGCTCTGAGCGAAGCTATGGTCACGTGTTCGAAAATCCTTTTATCAAATCTGAACATATTCACCTCTCAAAGTACAAACTATACTTCCACATAAGGCCTATAAAACAGAAAATCTGTTCAATTTGCCGATAGCCCAGCACAGCTAGAAATAATACAAAGAAAGGGGCGGCTGTGATTATAAGCCTAATTTTTGAGAAACCGACAACCTCTTCTCAAATGTATCAACAATATAACCATCTTTACTACTTTCAGATTTCCGTCCGCCGTGTCTTTTGATGCATCTGTCATTTACATCTGAGCCTGCGGCAGCAGTAGCACCGCCAGATCTCAAAGAATGCAATCCCAAATTTAAAGATGGAGCAACAGTTTTCAGCCTCTTAACCATATTTTCCCTAGCAGCTGTATAACTTATTTTCTTATTTTAAGAAATAAATTTAGCAAAACCATGAGATCTATTAATAGATCTAAAAACGAAAAAAATCTGATTTTACATCAGGTTGAGATAATCTTAGATAACATTTGTACATTAAAACAGGATATGCTACGGTATTTCCTTTAGATATCAGAATTTCATTTCCCTGTCTGTATTGGTCAGTTTTGCTGCGAGAAATGAACAATTTCAAAAAATCGTCATGAACCTGAACATCTCTACATTTTAGTGAACTTAATTCATCAAAGCGAAGAAAACCAGCAAAACTAAGCAAATTTATAGTCAAATCTCTTACAATTAACAAATCGTTCGAATCTTTAAATTGAAAACATAAATCTAATATCATATCAATGTTAACTGGTTCTTTCTTGTGAACAGGTTTACCGCTAATAGCGGACTCCTAAAGTGACTTGACAAATGAATTATCGGTTGGATCAGAAAAATTATTAAGCTCATGTGCCCATTTTATAGCATAAATCGAACAGTTAATAACACTAGATGAAAATTGTTTATCAATCAAATGTGTAATGTAAAGAGCCACATGTATCGGATCAGCTGGCAAGTCCTGAAAACCTTGATCTTTGATAAATCTTGACCACCGATTGAAACTTGAAAAGTACGTTTTGTTTGTATTAAAATTTTTAGAGTCCAATAAAAAAAGATGACATCTTTCCTGCTAATTGGTGTGGAATGTGGTTGGATGAAACCGCACTGGCATGGATAGCACGTTCAACAATCTGCTGCAAATTCAAGCCTGAAAAACAATATCAGACTCTAATTAATTAGAATTCAATCTTCAAAGCAAGGATTGTGAATTTTAAAGGAAATGTTGCAAAGATTCCATTCTTTCCTGTTCCTTTAACAATGTAACAACTATCCGACAAGTAGCACATATCTTCCACGAAATGAGATAATACTCCCTGTTTGTAAATAAGTGGCCAAAATGGAGCAGACTTCCATTCCAGAATAATCATAGTACCTTTATCTTGTTTTAATTTTAATATTGCCATGGATATCATGTTAGGATGGGTAACTAACCAGTTCAAATCGTGACCCCAGAAGTGTGTGAACGCGACTATAGCTTCAGTTCCTGGACACCAAAACTTGGAATTGAACCTGATACACTGAGTGTTGAAATGTGTGGCAAATCTGTCAGCGGTAAATTTAGCCATATCAAAATACTGAAACATTGAGGGTTTTATTCTCCAGTCATTATGACCCATGAGCCTGCTTAAATAATCTGCAGAATTATTTTGAGATCTAGTAATCCTGTTTGCTGTAATATTAACATCATCCGTATTACATAAAGAATGCATAGATGTTGCAATGTTCTGTAGTTTCATTTTACTGCAACTCACCTTGAGAATGTGTTCTACATTTTTGTTGTCAGAATTATTCTTGACTTGTTTGTGTGCAATTACATTTGCACATGTGTGAAGAACTCTGTTGACACATTCCAGCTGTCGAAAAGTCGAGCTCTCGCTCAACTCGCATTCAGTTCAGTTACCGAATATTTTATTGCTCTCAAATTGAGCATCAACACATGTTGATATGAAACCATCAAAGCCCACATCTGAGGCGTCACAAAAAATCTCACAGTCAAATATCACATTGATATTTCCTTTGCTTATCTTTGCTTTAACTGGTTAAGATGTCTACAGTTAGAACTCCAATAAAATAACTCATTCAAAGCCGCTTGACTTAACTTTACGCAAGCATGCCAACTAGCCCCGAGTACACAATCGTATAAATATCTGGTATATATTCTCACTTTGTCTCCAGTACCGTATACATGGATATCAACTGTCCAATGATACTAGCTACAAAAATTTAGCACGAAATAAAACTTTTCCGTTACTTAATTGCTTCAAAGCATAGTCAGTATATCTCTCAAGTTTGTCAATTCTTTCATCATTAACAAAAAGTGTGCCATTTTCCGTATCCCATGTGTAACCAAGCCATTCCAATTTTTGACATGGTAACCACTGACATTTTTCATCGGCGATTAAAAAGCCCAATTTTTCTAATTGTGATTTAACTTCAGTGCTACTTGGTAAAGCAGCCTCAAAACTGTGCTCACCTCCTAAATCGTCGTCTAAAAACATGAAGATCTGTCTACCCGGAGATCTAAAGCTTTTTGACTACTTCTGTCAATACTTTAGAAAATATATAGCCTGCGGTTGAAATACAGAAAAGTAAAACAACAAAAACAGAACATTTAGTTTTGCCATGAAATCCAATGAAAAGCCTAAATATTGCTGATGTTCATCGAAAATTGATATGTGACGAGAAGCTACTTCAAGTCGTAGCTATAACAAAAATCGCCTTCTTGAAAAATATGTCTAGCTACTTTTGAATCTTCGTACTTACAATTATATTTAAACAAATGAGGGTTAATGTGGCGGCAATCTAAAACGAGTCTAGGTTTGTTTGACTTGTTATATGCTACTGGAAATTGCTTTACGACCATGGGTTTCATTTGTATTTCTTTGATACAACCCTTGCTCAATAATGAGTTAATTTTTGGTATGACAACACTGATTTATTATTTCTGATAAATACATCATCAGGATTTGTTTTGAATGGAATCGTATCACCATTCTCTATTACGTCAAGTATATATGTGTTGTCACCAATCAATTTCCATTGATCGATTTTGATCTTTAGCCTACCAACAGGTGTACCAGGTAAGTACACATTTATATTGCTTATCGTTTGCTCATCTGTGACAACATATTGAGTTGAACACTTCCCATTTGTGTTAACATGTTTTGAGTTTGTCTTATGTACTATACATACATCAGACGATTTCTTTTTGTTGTATGGTACTCTCCGTTTCGACTTGGCCTTTTCTGCTTTAGACTTCCTCTCCGTCCTTGCTATCGCTCTATTTATCCGTTTTTTATACTCCGAATCATCTGCTATGGGGCTAGATATGTACTCCTGAACCACACGCCATCCCTATTCCGACGAATCATTTTTTGACGATCTTGTACTAAATCAATACCTTCCGATATTTTCTTCTTTGCTGCCTCCACTTTCTGTAAATTTACGTCAGGAACATCCAGTAAAGAGCATGTTTCTTTCAGATTCGACATGACTTTAACGCCGTATTTGTATTGATTCTCGTTCCCTTTTTGTAGAAACTTGCAATTGTCCGCGACACTTTCTTCAATTTTACTCATCGGCGCTTGTGAGATTTCCTGCTGCGATTGTTGGATATTCATCTGAAAACTATTCAAACGTGAATCCATAATGGTAGTTATGTTGTTAAGCAAATCCTGTTGTGAATTCCTACATTTGTAACAGCGGTTTTGACTTCCTTGGCAATAGCTTCCCGAACGGGACTTCCGATGTCCATTTTCCGACTTGATACAACGAGTGCTGGCAAGAAAGTGAAAACCTTTCAAAATAAATTTCCACATATGTGACTTAAACATGTGACATAAACGTATTGAATAGAAATGTTCATACGCAACGTTTATACAAATTTTTTCTACTATACTACAAAACGCGGAAAAATGTTAGTATTTAATGATCCTCTGAATAAAACTAATACTTGATAACATATGTAATTGCAAAAAATTCTATCATTAATTTTACTTGTAGAGTTCATGTCGAACCGGGCTAAACTTTTAAACAACAGCATAACCGAATTTTGAATGACTGGTTATTATAATAATTCACGACCGATGTTTCATGCTAGACGTTTGTTAGAATTGTTTACTGCAGATATGTGTTGTTTATATATTTATGGTGAGAATTCATACGGACTGATCTTCAGTTTTTTTTTTTTTTTTTTTTTTTTTTTTTTTGATTT
>JAOXYI010111686.1:0-11976 GCA_028566495.1 Lithophaga antillarum | reverse complement strand
GCTTGGCGTCGAGAAGCCCCTGTGTGTACAGACGCATTATAGTCATCTTCCAAAGTCAAGGGTCTGAGTCCACTTCGCTCCCCACAAACGAAGTGGACTCCGAAACCCTTGACTTTGGAAGATGCATTATAAGACATTATACAAATTCTTTTTTTTTTTTTAAAGCGTTATTACTAGTACGGATTGCAAAGGGTTAAGGATCAGGAATTCAGATCCATCTCTCTATTGGGCTCGCCACTCGTCGAATGAATTTAATGATATCAGGAAGTAAATTATGTATGTCTGTGTATTTTCTATAATAACATGCAAATGACTGTCACAGTAAAAAAATTATATTAACAGGATATAACAGTGTTCATTTCACGGTAAACATTAAATGCCTGTGTATATAACTTTCCGAAAAATCTAAGCCAAATACATCTTGACATTTATATTTGTGAATACAACAGTTTAACAAGGTACCTATAATTTTATCATTTTTTAACATATTACAAACTATTTAAGATGTTTTTGAACTACAATGCATGAAAAGTAAAATCAGTTTGTTAAATACAAAATACATACCTTTTAACTACGTGAAGACAGAACTTTATCTGTGGCCCTTGCCTGAGCTCAGTGGTTCAGTTTATATGTATATTCACAGTTCATGGTCCACGTATTTTGGTTTTAACAAGGTTGAGTTTTACTTACACCTGTTGAAGCGACACGACGGTAAGACGAAAAAGGCAGTTTTAACAGGAAGAACATATAAATAAAGTACTTAAACGATAATTATATTTCATTACAACTATAAGATGTACACCTATATGTGGTCGACTGCCTTCGTCCGTGTTAATAAAAAACGAAGAATACCTTGATTTATACCTTCTTTATGTGTCTACCTCCCAAAGTATATCATTGCAAAAACTGATCTTTTACTCAAATGTTCCTTTCCGATTTATGTAAAAAAATATAATTTATGTTTTGAAAGGTCTCATCAATGAAATACAAGCCTTTGAATATTCAGATAAGTTGTGTGAAATAGTAGAATAGCATTTAGATAACTAACTGAGACTATTAAAATGGTTAAATCAAATATATGGAAACCCATAAACTGTGCCAAGTCGTTTGTCGCAAGTCCAGCTTAACAGGGTTGATCTTACTCATATTCCAACATATTTCACAGGTCACAAATTTTATGGTGCAGAAATCTGTCTTTAGTCTACACGTGAAGCAAATTCACTTCAGTTCAAGTCATCATCTTGATGGCAGAATGTATATGTATCTACTCAACGAATGATATGCTTCATACTGTGTGTCATGGTACTTTATTAGTTAAAAATGTAATATATATATATTAATATATGTCTAAGACGACGACTGTGAACTTCAACTTCAAAATGCGATCAAAATTTTGGACACGTATATGGACACTAGTTATCCAAAGTTGATATTGATTAACGTTATGCTTCGATGGATTTGATATGACACTTTATCTGGCAGTGATGCATACTGTATATGGTTTTATATCTACTGAAAAAGCAGTTTAATTATTTCAGCCTTTGAGTTATGGCTGTTGGGTTGTTGGGGTTTATCGTCACTCTCAGTAATTTTTCACCTATATCGTGGCTACCAGATTTGCTGGGGAAGAAAGCCTGGATAGTGCCCAGCTGACCAGTGAAACCCCGCCCCTGACTGTGGATGCATATACGTGTCTGGAAACTGAATGCATGAAATGGGACATGAACCCATGACACCAGTGTTAGGCCTGTGGTTACGTGTCAGTCAAATTAACCACTCGACCACACAGGCCCCTGCTGCGGTTTTGATTGCACCTTTTCTTCCCTTTTTAAATAAATGTCACTGCAAAATGCATGGTATCTACACTATCGTTTGCAGTCTATAAGCAGATTCACTTTTTGTTTTGTTGTAGATTATCTACTCCACAAATGATCTGCCAGTGCTGCAAATACATATTCCCTTTGGTAATAAAGTCTTGTTAAAGACGGATATGGCCTTCATCTTAAATGAATTTTGGTAATATACATGCGTTTTAATACTGAATCACATTGTACTGGTGTTATGTAGAGGACACTGTTTGTCCATTACATGTGTAGGTTGATCTTACGCTGTACACGAACCTGGTGGGTAGACTGCAAACTTGTATTCTAAATTGGGCCGAAAAGAAAATAGCTGTGTTTAGGGTAACCCGACCCTACCTAATTTTCAGTGCCAAACCTAACTTTTTTATCAGTTTTCTTCAACAAGCACCGTTAAAGTCAAGATATCTCCACTTTATAACCAAGGTAAAAGAAATTGAAAAAAATATTCCTACCTACACGACCTAACATTTTAAAGTATGTTACCCTAAACACAGATTTTTTTTATTTGAACTCAGCTGGTGATGTTGCTTTATGAATATATTGTAAACACAGACTGTGTACTCAAACTCGTCGCACATAATTCGGTATGTGACATACTTAATCTGGTAATGGCATACATTGGTTCACTTTTTCTAACAAAGAAAACTAGAAGCTCACCTGCTTTTCTAGTGGCTTCAGGTTTGTATCTGATCGGGATTATACTCAGTGGTTGTAGAAAAATATTTCAATACTTTCTATTTTTACTAACGACTGCAATCTTGGACTCAAATGGTGTTGCCGGACACAATTCTGAAAGAGGACCACCCAAGGACCATTCCACCAAATTTTGATTCAGTTTTGTGGAGTAGCTTCAGAGGAGTTGATTTTTAAATGGATTTTATCAAAATGATTAATTTGCATAGTTGTCAAAAATTGTCAAAAATGGAAAATATTTTATAAAAACCCACAACACGTTTCACATAGATATGTTGACTATTTATAATATTTTCTATATTTAGTAACAGCAGCCATCTTGAATGTTGGGCTGGGTCAGAATTTTCGAAGAGCACCAATCAAGGACCATTCCTATAAAGCTTTGGTTCAGTTTAACTTTGTATTTTCAGTGGATTTCATTTTTAAATGAATTTTTGTCAAATTATGCCAAATTTGCTCATTCGGCAAAAATCAGCAAAATGGAAACTTTTGGGGAAAACCTGTAATACATGTTTAACAACTCTTTATCATGCACCTCCAGTTCAAATTTGAGCTCATTCTATGGAAAAACATATTTGCTATTCATAATATTTTCTGTTTTCAGCAACAGCAGCCATCTTGGATGTCAGGCACGATCATTGGATACAAATCTCAAACAGATCACCAAATTCCATCAAAGTTTGGCTCCAATTGCCTATTTTTAGTAACAGAGGCCAACTCGGAAGACAGATGAAGTTATCAGATATAATTTTGAAGGGGGAACCACCCAAGGTCCATTCCACCAGTTTGATTCCAACTGGTTCAGTGGTTTCAAAGACGGAAGATTTTTTAATGATTTATGGCCTATTTCTCTATTTTTAGTAACAGCAGCCATCTTGGATGTGTGGAGTCATCGGATGCAATTCTAAAGGGGGACCACACAAGGATAATACCATCAAATTTTGGTTCCAATTGGCCCAGTGGTTTCAGAGGAATTGATTGAAATGCAAAAAGCTAAAAGTGATGGCAATAGCTCACATGACCCTTCATCTGTGGCAGCCATCTTGGAAATCCTATCACCATTAAAAATACAATCTGCTAAAGGATCAGTCAATAATTAATCACGAACAGTTTCTGTTTAATTGTCCCAGCCGTATCAAAGAATGATTTCCAATATTAATCTATATTTGTCAGTGGTGGCCATCTTGGAAGTCTGATGGACATGAAAAACATGAACATGGTGAAAAACATCCAATGATCAATTGTGAACAGTTTTGGTTTACTTGTCTAAGCTCTTTCCAAGAAGATGTGTCAACTAATTTTCCCATACGGTCCAATGTTAAATTACCTGCCTCAGTAGCGGCCATCTTATAATTTCGATCAGATTGAAAAAAACACACATGGTAAAGGTCCATCCCGTGATCATTCATGAACAGGTCTGGTTTCTCAGTTGTTTCTAACCAGAGGATCTTTATGTGCTTCTCCCAAAGGGTTCAATGTTAAACTATGTCCTAGGATGGCAGCTATCTTGGATGACAAACTGACTTGTCGGATACAATTTTGAAAGAGGACCATCCAAGGACTATATGTACCAAGTTTGGTTCTATTTTGCTCAGTGGTTTGGAAGATTTTTGAATTTTGAAAGGGGACCTCCCAGGGACCATCTCTGCGAAGTTTGCTTCCAATTGGCCCTGTGGTTTCAGAGGAGAAGATTGAAATGCGAAGGATGGATGATGAAGATGCCAAGTGATGGCAATAACTCGCCTTCTGGTCAGGTGAGCTAAAATGGACCATTGAAATGTTGTTCATGAAAGTTTCGGTTTAATTGCCTCCGTTGTCTCTTAGATGAAAGGCTGTGAATATTTTTCCCATTTATGTTAAAACTATGTCCTGTGTTGGCAATTATTTTTTATCTGCTTCAAAACATAAATTTATAGAGAATCATACAAGACACATTCCTATACAGTTATAGTTCCAAGTTTTTGAAAGGTTCTTGATATTTCAGCCAGTTAGAACTGATGACCAAGATGAATTTCTGATCAGCATGACAATTATACACATCCTAAAAGATCATCCAAGGAAATTCCTACCAAATCTCGGTTCCACTTTTCAAAGAAGATTGAAACCTGAGAAGTTGATATTTGTAAGTAATGGCAGTAGTTCATGTAGTCCTTTAAATAAACAAAAGAGCAAAACAAGGTTAGTGCTGTTGTCAACTTGCCTCCTTCAACTTTTGTTGCAGGTGCAACAAAAACCGCATCAAAATTAAATCTGTGCATCTAAATCAAATCAAAGTGCTGTGAATGCTTCAGAAGGATCTAAAGGTCAAAACAAAATTTTTTTTTCATTGGTTCCCATTGTTTGTTCTTTCAGCCCTGAAACTAGGCCTTGCTGTTTCAGAGATTTTTAAGATTTCAAATAATTAACCACAGGGGCCATGCTAGATGTCTTGATTGACATGAAATTTGACTTTTATGGCCCGTCATACACCATTCCTACAAAGTTAGAATTCAGCTGGCCTTGTTGTTTCAATGATTTTTAAAATTTCGATCAATCCGAAACAAGAATTACCACTGGCAGACATGCAAGATGTCCGATTGGCAAGAAATGACGGAACTCGACACAGATGCACCCATACATTATTCAGTGGGAACACAGCAGAAGATTAAAATGTGAAAAGCTAACAGACCAGTGGACAAAGGATACCAAGTCATGGCAAAAGCTCACATGGCTTCAGCTAGGTGTGCTTATAAAGTAGCATTGTAAAGGGTCCTAAAACTGCTCTTTTTTTCAAAAGACTTTAAAAAACAGATGTTTCTTAATGAAGTTTTCTACAGTTCTCAGATATATTAACATAACATCTTTCTTCATATGGTTATTGAAGATTGTTAAAACAAATATCATGTTATAATGCAAATCAATGTCAAATGATTGTCTGTTTCATCAGGCATTTACTGTTGACCCAAAATTAGTGTTACTATTCTGCTACTACAAGGATGGTTGGATGGATGTTTAACGTTCAGTGGGTAATCTTTTAATCATATTAAGGACGAGAACATATCAGTATGACATGGATATATGAATCCTGCTTTGTACTAGACCAACACCGTAGTTGGATTTTTCTAGTGCTAGCTCACTCAAGTAACAGTCTGCAGAAGACATGTCACCCCACTTGGATACATTATTCTGACTAGAGACGATATGATAAGTAATTTTTTTCTCCAAAAATCTGAAAGGTTTTTTATTCAACAGAGTAGACTATGATATCACAGTAATGTCATCAGAAGTTATTAATTAGGATTTTTTTAAGAAGTTTTTTTATTAAATTTGAAAGCTGTCGAAAACTTTACCGCTATAATGTGACAAAAAACTAGTTAATCATCAAAGTGTGAAAATTTCCACAAAAACTACACAAATCTTTTGACCATAAACTTTTGTTCAATTTCCATGGAAACTGGTCAAGATTTGATGATGTTTTCAAGTTTCAAAACAGTACTGCAAGGACTAACATGATACTCTGTCAATAGGAAGTCAAAACTAAATAGGTCATGATCTTTTTTAAAAAGACAAGAACATCAAGGAAATAGACACAAGAGACAAACCCCTTCCCTCCTCTAAAAAAACCCCTAACTTTAGACCTACATAACAATAATTTCCAAAGATGATGTAACATCAACAGCAGATGACATTGCCACAGCCGTATTATTAAACACCTGAAGATTTTTTCAGTCAATAAACCATATTATTACACGTCTGAAGCTTTTTTCAGTCAATAAAATTTGACAAGAATTTAAATAAGCATTTTTTTCTGTTCCCTCATTTATTTCTTGCACAAAAATCTGTTGTCTTTTAGAACATAATCATCTGTCCCTGTAAAAGACAAAATGGAAAAATAATATCATTTCTCATACAATACATGTACTTATATTTACAATGCATTGTAATAAACTATGAAAAACAAGCAATGAACCGTGATTCAGTATTAAATACATGTACTCACTGTTGAATGCCTAACTGCGACTTCAAGATGTAGAACAGCAATAAAAGCGCTGTTCCTTTGCTCGGTTTCACCTTGTATATTATATGGGATTTTGTCTCATATACATTTACCCTATATCTCTTTATACTTAATGTACTTACAATGTATAATATTACATTGCATTTTATAGCATTCATATGTTTATACTTAATTTTTTATAATTCCTATTTATCTTCATTGTTGCATCAACAGCCTTTACTCTGTGTGAGAAAGCTTATCTATCTAAATATAACGTATGAACAATCATACTGCAGATTGTCTGCCTCATTACAAAATGATTTTTGGCTTTGTATGCATATATTTTTATACTTTTGAATTGTAAACCAAATCAAGTATGTAATTGTACAGTTTGCATAGTTTCCTTCTTTATTTGTTTTTATAAAGGCCTAGATAAGGTTGGATAAGACTGAAATATAAGCATTTCAATGTTTTTATGTTTTCATAAAGGCCTAAATATGGTTCGATATGGCTGAAATATCAGCATTTCAATTTGCTTGTGTCATTAACAGTCTTTTACTGTTTATATTACATGAGATGACAAATATCAAAAATCATCAATGATTTCTTTAGTATAATAGAAGATAATTCAATGGTTAACTTGCCTATGTCAGTATGAAAAAAAAGCATGTCAAAGAATTATTACAGTATTCACCATGATTGGCGAGTTTCATTATACATCTTGTTCATTCATATTTAATAGACTGTGAGCAGCTGGAAAGTCTAAATATTTGGCAAAGCAATCTCATCCAATGAAATAATTTACATGGCATGACTTCTCTTCAAGCCTGGATTTCAACTGTGGGAAGAGCTGTGACCATAAGGTAACAGTGCAGCAACAAAACATCAACACAGATTCATACAAATAAGCCTTTACATGGAACATGAATAGCTGTTTTCATCTTTCTTTCCTTTTCCTGTGATATAATGAGAGGAACATCAAAGTTCACAAGTCACATATCCATAGGACCAGACAAGACTGTGATCAACAAAGAATCAAAGACAAACGGGGAGAAGAACACAGACACAATACTGAAAACTAAAGCTAGAACAATACGAACTCCCATAAAAACTGGGAGTGACATCAGGTCTCCAGCAACATGTCCTGCCTCATATGTGACACCATTTGTATTTATATACCTGCCATATTTAATAATATCATGAAAAACAATACACTTATTACTGTCCACTGGAGGGAATTCAAAACGAATTAATACCCACCTTTCTTTTCTTTTCACCTCCTAATTCAAAATGTTTACATCTTTTTAAGGCCAACTGTTTTTTTGTTTTGCAGTCTGTGCATTCCATACGTAGTGTGATCTTCTTAGTTGTTTTAGCCTAAAATATATAATAATATTGTTTAAAATAAACTTGTTACACTAAAAATTTGGATCCCAAATATGTAAATGTATTCAAATTATATACGTATTTACTCAACAGAAAAATTGTTCATATTTTTATGGAGTATCATACTTAATGTCACATTCAAAGTACACTGTATTGTACAAAATAAAAATGTTCAAATTAATCTAAAATCGTCATGATAGTTTTTATGAAAATTTGTCACTTCCAAATATATTTCACTTATTCAAGGACCATAATTTTGAAATAAAAGTACCTCAAACAAATAAGTAAATTGGTTTTTGTATCTGATGAGACAATACAAGATCATCTTCCACAAGTTTAAATACCATTTACTGTATCAATATTGCAATATTTCTTGGTCCCTGGAAAAGTAATTGTCATTCCAGTGTAATAGTCTGATTTGTATTTATGCGATACATTATTTCCTCTGAATGCCAAATAATAGATCAGAAATCTGGAGAAATCATTACACAAATTTCTAAAGCAAGCTTAAATAAAAGAGTTCATATGAAAATACCTTTTTATGGAAAATAGGCTTTGTCTGACCACCGTATCCACTTTGTTTTCTGTCATATCTTCTTTTTCCTGAAAAAGCAAAGCACTTCATTAGTGTTTTATCCAGCCCTGAAAAAGGGCATGGTGCTTGCTGGACAAAAAGGGCACCTCCACAGATCAACGATACATTGAAGTTTTGAGAATTTCCAAGGGTGATTTTTTGCACGTTCAGCTTGTCGGGAGTCCAACAGAAAGAATTGTCCCCTTCCTATCACGTTCCATTGAAATTGAATGTTTTAATCATTTTTTTTTTTTATGAAACAACAGTAGATCTACATTTTTTCTTGTACTGACTACCACTTCAGTGATTAAGTTTTGGGACGACAGCTCATACCCACTGCCATCTGCAGGTTTTATGGTGATTTTTCCAAAAATTATGATTTTTTGTGTTAAAAATCATAAGATACAACAATGTACCACTACAATCGGGAGAAGTCAGGTATGAAAGATTGCAGTACATAATGACTTTGTAGACAACTGAAAAGGGCACTTTTGTCATGCATGGCACTGTAAGGTTCCAAAAAAAGGGCATGGCGTCGAGGAAAAGGGGCATGGCACGATGCCATGCTATTTTGCTTTAGATAAAACACTATTCATGATAAAATTATATCTATTTGCTGCATTTCTTGGCAAATAAATTCACTAAAGTGAGTACTTAATGCTTCAAAATATATACTGAAGTATATACATGTAAAAACTATTTCTGTTAACTTGAAATGCTTGAATATTAAAATTCTTATGTACAATAATATCTCTTTCATTTATGGACAACACAGAAACCCACTGAACTGAAGATACTTTCTACTACTTCACTAACAAACCAGCAAAGTTTCTTTCAAGGCATTTCTAAGCAAATCTACCATGCTCACTGACAACCTACATTTCTCACGTTTCAAAATTTAACAGACCACAAAAGATCAACCAAGCTCGCATCAAAGTTTAGAACTGGAATCAGTCTTTTTTTTCTGTCCGTGCTACTATGAGGTACAACACAGAGCAACTATTATTTGTACACATACTTAACAAACTTCATTGGTAATTTTAGTAAATAACTTGCAAGTCAGCATTAACATAAACAAAACCATAGCCTTTGCTACTAAAATTATCTTCTCTATGTGAAACGGTGGATTGATTTGGACTTGACACCACTTCACCTAATTTTCAAGCCACAATGTACATAGTAAAGACCAGTTTTATCAGTAGTGGAAGGTAGAGACATTAATCAACAAACTTTGGTATTAAAATAACAAGTAAATTTATCAAATATTATGATTCCTGTGCACCTCCATTTTTGCAAGCACTCAAGTCAGAACAGGAACTCGTACCTCTGGGGTACAGAAATCTGTACTGGGGGATGCAACAAATTGCCTAGATAACATGACTACTCCCTAGGTGAAACAACAGCACCAAAAACAGTTTGGTCACTCAACCAGCATATTAGTGAAAACCGACTTCTCTTTAGCTTGGTACTCTCCCATGAACATGTACTTCTCTTCAGATCCCTTATCTAAATTACTGAAATAGACAAAAACCTGAAGTGTTCTGCACCTTATAATACCTACAGAATGTTTGGAATTTTTGTAAGAGTAAGAATTTACTAACACTGCCTTCGTGTACCTAATTCATACCTTGTGCATACAATGAGGCTCTACCAGTTTTGTACTGGGTTACTTTGTGCAGGGTGTGTTTCCTGCAGTCTTTGCTTTTGCAATAGGTTCTCCTGCTTTTTGGAACGTTGACCTGAAATACGCAATGAACAATGTGATAATTCTGTACTTGTGTCTAGCATTATTTTCTTTCTAGTTACTATTCACCTAAAGGTAAAAACACTTGCAAAATACTGTGATCAGATTACATGCATGTATGCTAAAAAAATTAAAATGGTCACAACAGAACCTTCCATCCATATTAAATAATGATAATTTGGTACAATGTTAGTAAATGTTAAATGGACCTGTTTTGGCAAAACAATTCTTTAACTGAGCTGGCTGAATAATTAGCCATCAGATCTGTGTCCCAATTTAAAACTTACAAAATGTCCAGTTACAACTATGCTGGCTTTTTATTGTATTTGTTTGATCTGTGTACTACCTTTAAAAATCCAGACATCAAGAGAGGAGGATTTGGGATCCCTATATTAAAATCAATTTAACTCAATTTTAACCCAGCTACATTTTATGTGCCTGTTCCCATTTTTCACTGTTATTGGTCTTTTTTGTGTTTTTAAGTTTATTGTGGTGAAATTGATCCTTATTTTGAATGGCTTGGTTGTAATAGGCTGGATTGACTTTCATTGTTTATCTTTTCTTTGTAAATTGGTCTCTGCCAGTCCAGTCCATCTTCATATGAACAGTTTCAAATATAAGTCTTGGTGAATTGTATAAGAAAGCATGCCCACTAGCAGAACAGGGAACCTATGCTACCATGGAAGTGGTAGCAGAGAATAACAAATCTCTGAATGTTTTGTCCAAAGTGCAAATTTTAGCTGGACCAATTTATGTTTGACGGTCCAGAAGGTTGATTTTATAAGTTCACACCATATTCAAGCTACTGGACATTTGGTCCAGCTGAAGACATGAATTAGCTGGACATCATAGATTTTAGCCAGGAAAACTGACTGGACCAGATTTGTTATTCTCTGGGTAAGATGGCGGTATATAAAAGCATGTTTTTTATTGACTAGTTATTCAGAATATACAAAAGGATGTGCTGTTACTTACTGAAAAGTAAAATTAAATATAAATATTTATCATTGCAAAAATTCACTATTATGTAGTAATACCCTCTCAACTGAGACCAACTCAGAAGTAAACATGTTGCCCACTTTCAGCTTGTGGGTGGCCTCATTATTCAGTTGAAATCATAATTTCCCCACGGTTCTAATCTCAATGAAGCCTGCACAGCTATGGCATACCTAACTTAAGATGCCATATAATAGAAGGCTGTTGCAATCATGTATATACCTGATATTTCACCAAAACAGCTAAGTAGTTTTGGAACACTGAATTTCTGTCTTGCACTTGGAGGATGTGCTGCATGATGAACTGTGAGAGGGGGAAGAAATCGAAAAAACAGCAGTCTCAGTTTGTGAATTAATTCTGCATGTTCTTTGCCACTGGTTGCTTCATTGCAGCAACATGCAATGCAGGAAAAAGGAGGGAAGAAAGCAAAAACTGATTACCATGAAGAACAAGAGCTGTTGCAACGACAGCATATACCCGACTGCATAATGAACATGGACTATATGTATTTGCAAACGTATTGACAGATTTTATAATAATATCTTAACAGTGTAAATTAAGTCGTAATGGCCATATTTCAGTAAGCTTATACCTGCTTTTAAAGTATTCTCAATTCTGGCCAACATTAAATGCAACAACCCTGTTAACAATACTACAGGCTCACCTTATTTCCTAGTGGCTTCAGGTTAGTATTTGATTTGACACATGATTCTAGAAAAATATTTCAAATTTTCTATTTTTAGTA